>VZRN01006818.1:1194979-1210926 GCA_013397935.1 Dasyornis broadbenti
GGCATAAGATCAATTTAGGTGCCTTTTTTTTTTTTTTTTTTTTTTTCTGCAGGGGAAAAAAAGTCCTACAGAACATGACTCTACATCTCACTGTTTAGTCCAGCTTTTATGTTCTGTTTTTGAAAAGATAGATGACCATTGTACTAGAACATGGTATCGTCTTTTGAGCTTAGTAACCTACAGGTTTTTACTTAATTCTGCACTAAACAAATTGTACACTGTTCTGTTAGCTTCTTAATTTGATTCAAATATGCCCTTAAGAAAAAGATATGAGGCTATGCTTGAAAATTATGATTGAAAATGTATTTGAACATGAAAATGCCTCATTATCTATGATGTTGTTTCTGAGTAATAATGGTTAAACAATAAATCACTGAAGTCATATATTAAGTTGATTCTTGATATACTGATTAAATACATGTTTACCTCTGTGAAGAAATTTAGATACACCTCTACTCTGCTCTTGTGAGACGCCATCTGAAGTATCATCTTCTAGGTCCCGTAGTGTAACAAGGACATAGTCTTGCTTGAGAGGGCCCAGAGGGGGGCCATGAAGATGACCCAAAGGCTGGAGCACCTCTCCTACACAGACAGGCTGAGAGAGTTGGGGCTGTTCATCCTGGAGAAGAGAAGGCTCTGGAGAGACCTTAGAGCACCTTCCAGTACCTGATGGGGGATACGAGAGAGCTGGAGAAGGACTTGTTACAAGGGCCTGGAGTGATCAGACAAGGGGGAATGGCTCTAAACTGAAAGAGAGTAGGTTTAGATTAGGTATTGGAGAGAAATTCATGACCCTGAGGGTGGTGAGGCACTGGAACAGGGTCCCCAGAGAAGTTGTGGACGTCCCATCTCTGGAAGCGTTCAAGGCTGGGCTGGATGGTGCTCTGAGCAACCTGGTCCAGTGGAAGGTGCCCCTGCCCAGAGCAGGGAGTTTGAATAGATGATCTTGAAGGTCCTTTGCACCCCCAAACATTCTATGATTCAGCAATTCCATGATTTTATGATAACCACTACATTAAAAATTATTCACATGGTCTCAGTAGGGTTTATAGGACCTAATTCTTGCTCCACTTAAATCTGTAACTAAACTTCATTAAATTTCACAAGTGTAAGTCTGATTTTGCAATATATTATAATATTTGAGTCTTCTCCTGTTAGCATTTTTATGCATGCAACTGAATTTCTTCCATAAAATTATAAAAAGAATGTTCTAAGAAACTGAACAGCTTTCTCCTAAGGAGAACCACTACTTGACTTCAGCAATACTGTTACTAGTTGAAGGAAGGATTTTGGGATTTTGCAGATTTTTTTTTTTTTCTTTTCTTTTTTTCTTTTTGTGCAAGCAACAGATACAACTTTTTCACAAAGTCTGAAAATCATCAGACTTAGTTTGGTTAACTTGGCACCTGCCCTATTGTGTCTATTCATTTCCCTTGTTTCATTGAAGAGACAATTCAACTGAAGTCTTCATCTTTCAGAATACATAACTAAACATTAACAACTATTGCACAAAGGAAAAGTCACATCTCTTCCTTGATTAAGGTTCTTTGAAGCAACACTAGTGTTGATTAAGATGTCCCAAAGCTCATTTTCTATGCTTGACCACAAACTGACAGGAACTCAGACTCCAACGGAGTTATGTCCACCAGCCCAGCTCCTTGGCTGACTGCTCACAGTGACAGCTCTTGACATTTTGACCTTGGATAAGCTCCTTCTGCCCATTGAAAACCATCTGGAGGTATATCTTCCTGTGGATTATCTGAGCCTACAGCTACACCTGATATCTGATCCTCCTTCAGGACAACTTGAAAGTGTTTCTCAGTGTCAGAAAGCCATGACAATGTGAACAACAACTCCAATAATAGGACAGTGTCTGCAAGCATGCAAGTTTTCAATATCTCTTATAAGCAGAATGGCAAAATACAACCATTCTGTACAGTTCTAGGCTAGTTTGTTGGATCTGGGGTTTCAAAAAGTATTTTAAAAATATGCCTGGTGCCTTTTTTCAGCTTCTTCACTAAAAATCACTTGGAATTGAGGCTGCAAAAATAGTGAAAGTTATTTTGTTCCCGGAGAGAGAAGAGGAAAGAGCCTAGCCTTACCAGTCTCTCACTAAGAAGCATCTCCAAGAGTTATCAGCCAGACCTAGGGGTAGTGAGAAGGAATTGGTCAAAACAGTTAAAGTTGGAAAAATATGTGGGTTGGGACCTAGGTGTCTGGCCTGGCATTTGCCTGGGTGCAAAGACCCTCCAGCTGCTTCCTCTGTGTGGACAGTGCAGCTAATGGGGAAATTTCCAGTCTTGCCCTATTCCTACAAATCCCTCTGACTACAGGCACTCCTCCCTCTTGCCCATCAGGTCCTTCCTATGCAAGCCACATCTGCAATCGGGAGCCCAAAAACGCCGCAGTTTCCTCTCTCGTCTCCTTTGCCTTTTTAGTATGGTTATCCAGTTATCAGGGAGTCTCTCTGGGCTTCAGCTGCAGGTTGGATATAAACTCCAGGTTTACAAGAAAACTAAGCAAGTTTAGTAAACAGAAGGTATTATTTATACCATCTGCACTTTAAATGTCATTTTGAGTGGTTCAGGAAAGGTCACCTAAGACTGGCAGTCCAAGACCAAGCCTATATGTATGCAAGATTTTAGTGCATTTAATCATGGGGTACATAAAATTTACACCATCCTACTTCTAAGATGGTGCATTTCATTATCAACCTTTTGCCAATGTAACCTCTAAGAAAGTCAGTTTGTTACTGACACAGCAAATCCAATTATGCAGTATGTTCTCTTTGGAGAGGTCATTTTCAATATGGACTTTAAAACTGGACAAAGCCTCACTGATAAAGTAAAAGTTTAAGCTTTTAAAATATTTCTGTGTTATCTTACATACAAACATAAACACAAGAATATTCATATATGCTTGGTTTCTACAGTTTGTAAAAACATTTCCTACTAACTTTTGTAAAAGTTACAAAGGAGAAGGATGTGATGATTCATTATTCAGTTATATTTTTAGGAGGTAAAACGTATGATTTTTTTTTTCTGTATAATGTTTTGTGGACTAATGTTGAAATATATAGGTGTGATCCCATGTCTATACATATAATCTCTAGTCTAGACCCTGTCTAGCCAACTAACTGAAGACACCTGATGGGAAGCATAGTGGGAATCAAACAAAACTACATTTTGAATTTTTTTTGTTTCAAGATGTGGTCTACAGGGATACTTCTTTTTGTTTAGCCTTATTGATCATAATATGATTCAAAGAAATCTCCAGCCACAAGAAGATGAAATAGTACAATGAAATGGAAATGAGAAACAAAAATTTTAATTTGTGAAATACACTATTAGCATATTTTATCAAGCAATGACGTTTAATATCTTTCAACCTCAAGGTTTTAGGCTTACGTCACTTACTTTCAGAGCACAGCAGAATTATTCTAACTGTAATGTGTTTTCTGCTGGAAATTTTGTTGTCCCTTAACACCTACATTTGACGGATGGAAAAATTATCTTCTGGGACTTTGAAATCAATGCAGACAAACTCTTCCATGTAATTTTAATCATCAGTGAGATTTTTAAGTCTTACCTTACAATAATAAAAATATTTACAGATTACATACATAAAAATATCACTATAAGAAAAAGATCTCAAAGAAATATCCAAGTGAATTGTGAGGAAATAATTCCAAATACGAAATCTTTAATCTAACACCTATTGAACTCAATAAAAGGTAAACAAAATAAAATGTATATAAAAGGCTAAATTAACTAAATCATTCTAATCTGTACATGCAATACTGTGTCTTTATAATTTGCCAGTCGATTTGTGAAAGTACGACTGGCAGAGTTTGTCACCTGTTTATACTCCCAAACTCAGAGGGTCAGTATTACAGGCTGTGACAAGCAAAGGAAGTGGAGATTTCTTTCCTCCGTTTTTAAAGAAAACTTTCCTGAATTTCAATCCTAGGCACATATCACCACTTTAGACATTTTTCTTCATATTACAGTCGATGCCTCAGCAATGTTAATAAATCAAATGAAATTAAGAAGGAAGCAACAAAAGTAGAGTTAATATATCAACACAATTACTGATAAGAATTACACCATATGTACCACATTGGTTATCAACAAAAAACCCACTATTCTGAACCATGTCATCTAAAGCACAGTAGATAGATTGTTTTACATTCTTGTAATTATGAACAAAATAACATTTCCACCACCAGAAGTTTTGTAAAACAGTGTACATTATTCCTCAAGGTACACAAGAAATATTTAGCAAGAGCTTCTACATACCCTGTCCCTTGCACAGTATCAGGCCATCAGATACACGTGGTTTCAGATTTTTAAGTTTTTATATAAACAGATTACACAGCCTGAAACATCTTTCATATAGAGGGATGGACCTTCATTCTGGATGCTCTCTCACAGTCCCTACTACCCAACAGAATAACAAATAGTGTTGTAGAAATTATCCTTAATGGTGAAGGAAAAATCCCCTGGAACATCTGCTTTCAGAGCTGTCAGTTTTCAGCACAAACACGTCACAGGAGAAATGAGTGAGGTGGTAGCAGCTCCTTCTCAGCTGCTGGGCTGGCATTCAGCCCCACAAGCTTTGAGGAGGATTTCCGTACTCATTGCTTTTCTCAGAGCTACGCAGGCAACTCACCTAACCCAGTCTCACCTGGAACTTCACTCAGCTGAGAGATTGATCACCAGGACAAGTCCCTCAGCTGTCCTTGGAACCAGTGGCTTCCTGTCCAGTAGCCATAGCAGCAACAGAAATGAGGCAGGGGTATGGGAACAAGTTTTTTAGGAACAAAGAAACAGAAGAAAAGTTAACAAATCTTTTTTAACAAATATCTTCTGCTCAAACTTGTGTCAGAAGGAACTTTAGACTGATTTTATCTGTGAACGGAATAATAAAGACTTTTAAAATTAGTAATCACAATCAACCCCAGATAAACTTTCACCCAGCATCAAAGAATGCACCTATCCTTCCATAATGGGACCACAGATAGAAACCCAGGGCCACATCCATAACTATTTATTCTTCATCTTACGTCTCTTTGCACTCCTTCCTTCAGCTCCCAGCAGTGTCTTTGCACATATAATCAATTCTGTTAAGCTGAATTGTTATTGACCAGAATATGCCTTCTTTTCCTCTCAGAAAAATCAATGTCAAGTAATAACAATCAGTTCTGAAGCTGAAAATTCTGTCTACTTTAATATTATGGACTCTCACCTTGCACTCAGCTGGAGGCTTCCATCTTCCTACAGAGTACTCTTGAAAAGTCAGAGTGCTATAGTTAGCATCACATACATCACTAGCTACATTAGTTTGTATTTTATTTCCTAGCAAGCTTCTTTCAGAGATAGTACATGAAAGTATTCATGCTCAGGTTTTAATTTCACTAATGTATGTAAATAGAGGCATTAGTAATTCAGAAAAAGGTATGGAGGAATTTCACAAAAAAAGTTAGAACCAGTAATATCATTTATACTCCAATACAAAAAATGTATCTTTTATACACTGAAATTTATTCATTTTAGATACGATCTTGAGTAGATAATAATTTCAGAGACTTTTGTGAGTCTTTCAAAAAGAGGTGGTAAATAGCTCTATTCAGTTTATTCTGAAGACGAAGCAAAACAGCTGCTAATTGATGAGACCACCTAGCAAAAGGAGGAGAGCTTTGTTTTCAGTACATCTGGGATAATCCACAACACCTCATGGCATGGCATTATTCACTGCCTGTGTTTGTTTGAACAGAGTTCATAGTTCATTGCAGCTAAATACATTAAATCCATAACTTTCATCTGAAAGCCGTTCACTTCAATGTAATGTGCTCCTGCTGAAAACACAGCCAGGCAGGCAAAGAGAAATTTTTGTTTGTTCAGAAGTTGTGGGAATCACAAGAGGGGTGTCAGGCCTTTCTTTTTATCCTCCCTGATAACAATCAAGTGAGGGCTGGAGTCACTTTATAAATAGCAACAGAAAAGCATTTGATCATGGTATCAGCTAACTAATATGTCAATTTTTTGTCTTGGATGATGACAAGATCATCCTTTCAAAGCACAGGTTTTAATTATTCAGTTGCAAAACAGTGAATTTTAGTGAACTGACACTCTCCAAAGAAATCCATATGCTCTGAAGCCGCATTTATGGACCAATTATTTCTAATAGAAACACCCCACATTTGACAAGCTGGCTTTAAATCATCTGACACAAGCCCAACAAATCCAGCAAACAAAAGCATTCCCTCACTTTTAACATTTCTGTGAAATGTGCCCCAGTGGTGGAGCATGAGGCTTGGTTCTTTAAATATGCTAGCATATCTATTTCATACATTATATATCTATTTTTAAAAGATAAACTGTTGTTTTTTCCTTAGGGACAAAACTTAGGAACAGCCAAATAAAAAAGGGCTTGTATGCCAAAAGTTCATCTTTTTTACCCAGCAGTATAAAATGACCTAACAAAAGATATTACATATCACAACCCAAACATATCACAACCCACTAAACATATGATAAATGCACTTTTAAAAGTGGCTCCCAGCCTCTACCTGCAATAAATCTTTACAGTTTACACATAACAGTCTATGTTAGGGCTTTTTGTGAGGGTACTTTTAATCCTTCTGGCTGGTGCCTGTAACAATCAAAACAAACAAAGAAGAGGAGGACAAACTCCTCCTGGTTTCTAACAGTCATCTAGTGAACCCCGCAAACACCTCATCATTTCTAGATGTCACTCTGGCATATGCAGTCATGAGCCGATTATTGAGTTAATTATTCTACAGACAGACAGTACAGGTTGTTATGTGAAGGCTATTGTCCTGATTGCTTTTAAGCATTATTTTTTGAGACAATTCCCCACTCCCAAATTCATTTGAAGCACCATTTTCAACATTTAGGGTGTCTTTGACAACAACTCTGCACAGGAAGTGCCCTTTACAGGCTGTAAATTTAGATAAAATTGTCAAAACCAAACAATAAAAATCAAGTCTGTCGCTGTGCACAACTGGTACCAACAAATTTCTAAAACGTCTTTCTTTCAGATAGAGGCAAGAAATTGGTATCTTAATTAGCAATGTTGGATGGATGGCATCCCTGTTCTTTTCCCTGTGCCACATTTCCTCACCGGCTGCAGAAGAGGGTAACAGCGTGTGGAGAAGTGCAGACACTCAGTGCCATCTGATGCCTTCCATACCCAGCATGGGCACTAGCAGACACAGTGCAACATTTTATTGCCCTTTAAAAGAATGGTTTGGGGAAGAGTCTCTGCATCACAGTTCCTTTTATCCATGCTGTGCCAATGAGCATTGCAGGAGCTGGAAACCCTGGTGCAGTTAGAGCAGTGGACACGTTAGAAAAGCTTCTTAACATGTTAGAAAAGCTTCAAAATGTGCTCATTGCCATTAAGCTCACAGGGCTCCAGCTGTAGGTTTTGGAAGCATCACAGTGCAAATTCTCATTTTTTAATCTACTTTTCACTATTTTCTGTTTACATCACAATTGAAGCTGACATCCAGGAAATCAGTATGATTGAAAAATTGATGATTTATCCAGTAGCAGCATAATCTTCAAAGTGTACTTCTAAATTGTTATGAATCTAAGGCTTTATCCAAATGAAAAAATCTTGAGCTGAAATCTTGCCAGTTGGTTTGGAGCTTGACACTGGGGCTGTCCTTTCCCTCCTTTGCCCTGAAATCATCCCCACAGAATTAGTTGCGGGTCACTGGCATGGGAAATGCTGCTCTGTGCTGCTCCAGCAGCCCTGCGCTCGTCTGGACTGGCAAGAGAGCCAGCCAGCATCCAGCATATTGTGTTGCCAAAACAAAGCAAAATAACTGCAGTGAACGGTTTTCCCTGCTCTGCATTTTTTGAATATATTTGTACTCCAGGGAAGCAAATGTTTCTGCAAGATTCATATTCTTTTGCACGTGTGTATTCAATGAAGTGAACAGTTTTCCTGGATTACTTGAGTAATTTCACATGTATATCTATGCCATGAACAGTCTCCCCTGCTTGTCCTGCTATGTAGGCAGCAGACTCCCACTGCTGTGCATCGCTTGTGCTGAAATCAAACAGTGTAGGTGGTGAGAGGAGCTTAGACATCTGTATTCCAGGAAGATCATGGCTAATGTTGCTAAATTAAGTTGCTAAGCACTGTCCTCGTTAATAACTGACTAGTAAGGCGAAAAGGAAGTGCCCAGTTATGGCAGACTTTGACAAGCTGGGTAAACCGAGCACTGAGTACACAGAGGGCTTTTAGGCCATGCCAGATGCTGACAGGCAGGTCCCCCCCACCGTGCTCCTGATTGCGCTGCTAATGGATGAAACTGTCACGGCATGGCCCAATATAAACACCCTGCGAACAGCAGAGCCTTCAACAGCAGGCGCCTGGGTTCTGAGCCCTTGAAGCTCTGGGGGTGACAAGGCAGCCACTATGAGCTGTGCCAACTGTGCCACCCCCTGGTGCTATGTGATGCCCCCTCAGGCATCCCATCCCAGAACGCTTGGAGTGGAAGGAACCAAGGGAGGTGAGCCCAGGGCCCCACACTGTACTGGCACTGGGGGATTGCTTTACTCCTTTCTCTCACCCAGCAGACAGCTTCAGCTTAACCCCATTAACATTACCCGAAGCATTTATCAGCATCATCTCTAGCCACCTGTATAAAATCGAATAGACTATTTGCAACCTTCTGTCTTCCAGCTGCTGGCCCTCTTCTGAACACAGAAGCCCTTCAGGCCATTTCTCTACTCAGTAGCCACAAATCTGGTAAGTGATGGCACACATCAAATCTTATCACAAGGAAGCAGAACTCATAAATGTTCTTCTCAAATGCAATTAAAAAGTATTTCTTCTGGATGTAGACTCAGCAATTGGTGGATAGGCTCTGGCTGCAGGGCTCCATCTCCTGGTTTCAGGCAGATATTGTCTGACATAAGAAAACAGCTCGTTTTCAAAAGTACTTGAGAAATTAGGACATTATTGATACACTGGAGAGACACTGAGGTGTTACAGATCTATGTTATTCTTTATTTCTGAAGTACTACCTACAAACATTACCAAAATTTAATGATAATATATTCTGCCTTGTGTAGTTTCAACCTTGCTTTTTTGAGAATTAACGAAAACTCTTTAACCACTTAGGATACTCTTGCTGTCACTGAAGCAGTGTGCTAATCTGGAAGGGACTTCATTTCCACCTGAGCCTTTAACTGGTTGCTGTAGCTGAACTTTAAAGGTCCTTTCCAATCCAAACCATACCATGATTCTATGAAAACATTGCAAGGAAGACTTTTGCTGTTTTTCTTCTCACAGGACAAGGTCACTGGGGACATCGTCTTAGATGTGGGAAGTGGAACAGCTGCTCATCCGGGATGTACCATTTTCCAGATCCCTGATATCTTTCTCTATAGAATTCATCTCACCAGCTCTGTCGAGACACATTGGAAATACTGACCTTTAACATGTATATGTCCTCACTAGCACTCACTCACCAAATAATTTTGAAATTCATTCTTCTTGGGGTTTTATCTCAATCAAACAAAAAGACCAGGAGAATACTTTCACATATTTACCATCTACACACTACTCAGGGACAGATAAACAGCAAAGTGGTCAGGTCACACACCCAAAGCTGATTAACAGCATAGGGATTGCCACATTTCCCCGCACTGCCTCAATGCAAAGGCTGAGTCACTAAAATAAAAATAATCACAGCAGAGCAATTTGGGCAAACCACTCCAACAATCCCTGTATGAGAATTGAGACTCAGTTTTACTCCCAAATACTATCGTTCAAAAGCTGCTTCAGACATGCATAAAACATACCTGGAAGATAGGATGAAGGTCGAACCTTGAGGTGGTTACAAAGGCAATGTTAGCAGAGGAAATGTTCACTTGCAATGCAATGAGTAAGACAATCTGCTATGTAAGAAAGCAGAGATCACCTCATGTAAAAGTCCTGCTTATTATGTTTAATTCTTGAAAAGTTTTTGAAATATTGAAATAATTCATTGAAAATGCAAATAGTGCATGGAAATATTTTTATTTCAAGCTGTGTATTTTAATGGTGACTTACAGTGCAATATCACAGAAGGCATCAAGAAAAGTCAGCATTCGTCATGGTCATTATTTACAGTTAATATTTGGGCATCAGTTCAAAAGGCAGAGCATGTCAAGGAAATACCAGATTCCTACACCACAAATGATGCAGTCTGAGTTTCTCTGTTATCTGTTGCTCAAACAACCAGAAAAATCCTCTCAGTTCTTTCTGAAAGAATATAGTATTCTAAGAGGCCTGTCCTTAATCTTCCCACTCTCTCTGAAGTCAATGGAAATCTCTTGCTTTGCAGTAGTGATGCATATAGTCTCACCTCTTTAAAAATGCCACTACCAGCAGAAATTATTCCTCTTCAGATTACATAATACTCCACATGGCTCTGACATTTTCAAAGGCTGCAAAGGTAGATATGAAGGACTTAAAGACATTTGACCCTACTTTCAGTTTGCCCTGTCCTTCTTACGGTCTCCTTGAACATCACACATTTTTCATAAAGCCATGGGCACAAAAACATTTCAGTTTTCTGTCATGAGGTGCTGTTTTCTCTATGTTGCTGCATCTATTTTCCCCAAAGAACATTTTACCTGTCAATGGATGACATAAATATAACTGATGGTGTGATGTTGAAAGGCAATTTCAATGTAAATGAGCTATAAGAGAACAAGATTTCAAATGTATCAGCTTTCCTGTGTCCGTAATAAATGACAAGTTATTCTGCTCAGTGACCTCAGTACATGTTGCAAAGTGTTGTGGCAGTTACGTGTGTCCACATTTCAGGCACTTTGCAATGCAGAAAAGTGACCCTTAACAAATACTTCAACACACCCTTTTGATCAGGCCATGCAGCACTTTATGCCACATCATTCCCACAGAAACATGAAAAAAGCATGGGAATGAGTCATGATATGGTACTTTTTTCTCTTTTCTCTTTTTCTTTGGAGGATAGTACTTATGCATAACCAGGTTACAAAATAATTTGAGCAAAACTATTATTTTGAAAAAATAAATTAGGCATAAGGCCAAATGGCAGTAAGAGCTTGATAATAGCTTGAAATCAGACAGCCTTAGATTTGCCTTAATTTAAAATGGTAAATGAACCACTGGGAACCAAATTGTCCCAATTTTATAAAGGCAAAATTTTATTAACTTCACACCTTACACAACTTCCAGATATTAGCCATGAGAGTATTGTGCACATCTACTACGTTCCTCCAACTTACACCTTTAGTTGCTGCCTAGGGTGGTGGCTGGTGGCTCCATGCTTCTGTGACTCTGGGAAGTGGCAGGGCTGACTTTAGCAAAGCCGTGGCTCCCTCGTACAGGGGAGGGTAATGGTAAAGCAAGGGGAGAAAGGCCCTACAGGATCTTGGCTGGCCACCAGCTGCCCACCAAGCCACTTTCTCACTCCTCCTCTTCAGCAGGACAGGGATTGAAAGTATAATGTAAAGCTTGTGTGCTGAGATAAGT
Organism: Dasyornis broadbenti; assembly: GCA_013397935.1. Lineage (NCBI taxonomy): Eukaryota > Metazoa > Chordata > Aves > Passeriformes > Dasyornithidae > Dasyornis > Dasyornis broadbenti. Next base: position 1,206,524 of record VZRN01006818.1, read on the forward strand.
ACAGGGAGATTGCTCACCAATTACCACCATGGGCAAAACAGACTCAACTTGGGGAAGATCAATTTAATTTATTGTCAGTTAACGACAGAGTAGGATACTGAGAAATAAGAATAAATCTTAAAAACCCTTCCCCCCACCTCTCCCTTCTTCCTGGGCTGGACTTCAGTTGCAGTTTGTCTGCCTCGTTTGCCACAATGGCACAGGGGGACAGGGAATGGGGGTTGCAGTTAGTTTATCACATGCTGCCTTCTCACACCCTTCCCCTATTCCAGCATGGGCCTGTCCCTCAGGCAGCAGTTCTTCAAGAACCACTCCAGCATGGATCCCTTTCCACAGGGTCAGTTCTTCAGGAACACAGTGCTCAAGCATGGGTCACCTGCCAGGAGCCTTCACTGCAGTTTTCTCCATGGCATATCTGCATGGTCTGACATGGGGTCCTCCATGGCTGCACGTGGATCTCTGTTCCGCCATGGACTTCCACAGGCTGCAGAGGGGCCTTGCCATAGTCTTCACCACAGGCTACAGGGGAACTTCTGCTCTAGTGCCTGGCGCACCTCCTCCACCTTGGTGTCTGCAGAGCTGGTTTTCTCATTTTTCTCACTCATCTCCATCACAGCTCTTGCTCAGCATTATTTTACTCTTTCTTAACTGTGTTATCACAAAGGTTCTACCACCATTGCTAACGGGCTTGGCTTTGGCCAGCAGCAGGTCCATCTTGGAGCCTGCTGACATGGGGCAGTTCCTGCTGTCTTCTCACAGAAGCCACGCCTGTGGCCCTCCACTACCAAAACCTTGCAGCACAAACTCAGTACAACAGGCAACCACTCCAGTAGTCCACTCTCATGCTAAATGCCAGTCAAGCCCAGATCTATCATATTTAAAATCTGCTTATGGGAATGTTGTATCAGCTTTTGGTCAGTGTTACTAGTGATACAGAGCTGCTGCTGTATGAATGTACACCTGATGTTGTGAACAGCACATCACTAGATACAGTGAAGAAAAACAAGATTCAGCTGGGCAGAGAGCTGGAGACTGAATACTGAATTTTTGGAGGGCAGTCCATGCTTCAAGAAGTAGAAATCAAATGTGCCACAAATTCTCCCACTTCATTCCCTAATTGTATTTCTGACTCATTTAAAGCTGGATTCTGAAAATTATTCAATCAGTATATGATGCTTGATGCTTTATGTAGCCTATACAAAATGCTACACTGCTTCTTTTGTGGTAATTGTTTCTTGGTTTACTTTTTTCCTCTTTTTTCCACACATTTTTGTATGTATCCTTTTTCTGTACAGCTTTGAAGTGAATAATGAGATGCCAAAGGAGGTCACAGAGTAATAGCTTAAATTCTCCTGATGTTATTTACTATTGAATTTCAGAATGCATATTTTCTATTGCTCTGTGAATAATGAAATTTGACAGAACTATTTGAAAAAAAAATGGAGAAATCAATAAAATGTTCTGGTTTGTTCTTAGGAAAGCTGCATCTGTGAATCACTAAATTTCCATTTTGTCCCCAGACTACCATTACTTGCTTTTCCTTCCTACCACATATTACTCTCTGGTGTCTCTTGTGTATCATAAGGATCAGTATTTGTTTCCTGAAGGTAGTCGAGAACTTTTTAATCCTCAAGCTGAAAGATGTAGTGTATTTTTCATGCCGGCATTACCTAAAACAGTGTTTCTCAAGCAAGGGGCAGAGGCTGATAAGGATGTGTGTCAGTCCCCAGTGCAGACAGCAGCCCACAGTAGCTGAAGCCTTTGAGTAGGTCTCTGAAGATTTCAAGGCAGACACCAGCCTGTTTTTCCAAGCATATTCCCCAATGTGACAGCTGTGGCACTCTTAAATATAAAGGCATGGACCAAGATCTTTATTTTTGTTCCCCATTCCCAATAGCTGAATTATTATGGGGACGTTGTGCAAATTACATCCTATTGGTATTTGGTACTTGCTAAAGGAACAGCATCATTGCCTACAGGCAGCTAATTCCACATCTGATATGCGGATTTACAGAGACCACAAGTTCCCCACAAGAATGTTTTCCTTCACTATCATTATTACGTATCTATGGAGAGTCTTTTATCTGCTCTTGTCCTCAGTAATAAAAAATGTTGAGCCTGTTTCTGACACATACCTTTTATACAGAAATTATTTTAGAGGGATTTTTGCTGCTTTTCAGTGGACTCCAGCTTTGCCTGATGTATCTGTAACTAATTTGCTTTACTTCCTAGTGAAGACATTACATTCAGTCAACAAGAATGAATAATCTGAGGCCACGTTTTGTGACTCTGAGGTCTATGCCCATGCTCAATTACAACACTTAGGGAAAGAGTGTGTAACTTGGCCTAAAGCCAGGTATTTTTAACATCACCTCCTTAAGGGCTCAGTTTGATGGTGATGAAGCTACTTCATAGCTTATTTCTGGCATAGTACAGAGTTAAAACAAGCCAGAAATTACTTTTGTACTTTTATGAAATGAAAATCTTGCTGCTTTAACTACAGATGATTCGTGCTATTTCATTATGCCGCTATAATTTACATAACTACTATTGAAACTTTTTCACACAATTGCTATTGGAAGTTAGTTACACAGAGATCTTAGATATGCTGGTAAGTTCTCATATCCCTTCCAGCAAAGAAAAAAATGATCCAATATGAAAATTGACATAACTTTTTTCTTTTATCTTTTTATACGTGACTCTTGAAGCTTCCAAGACCTTCCATTGCTTTGCTGGGATAATTTTGCCTCTGGAAGAAAAGGATGAGATTATTGGGAATTGCTGGTTCAAGATGAATGGGAATCTCTTTCATAACTGCCTGCATATTTCCTGCCTGCTGCAATGATATCATTCAAATGCCAGAAACAAGAGAAGTAGGCAGTAGATGCTGAAGACACCAGAAGAACTTTTATGAGGTGGGGTGGCATCCCTTAATGTCACAGCAGCTATGCTGCACACATATAGTTGAGTTCCAGTTTTACCACACCACATATTTTAGTCAAAGAATGCTACATCTCTTTTTTAATTGCTTCTTGCCATTTGAGATTTTGGAGGAAGAAAGATTATGTTTTTTAAATCAGTTGATGGAGTTGGAAAAAGTTTTCTTGTTTAGAATTCCTTCATTAGCCCTGACAAGTTGCAAGTCCCTGCTGTTATTTGTTCAGATGGCTTTACTTGACAATGAGCAGGAGGAAAGAAGAAAGAGAGAAGGCAAAAGAAGGTCATGTGAAGGTGGCACACTGAAACCCACTGTCTGCATTTCTGCTGTGAAACCTTCCCATTTTCTTATTATCTATCCATCAGAAACTGTCTTTTCTTACCTATCTATCTATCTGTCTGTCTGTCTATCTATCTATCAAAAATATTTAGGTATTTCAGAAGCTTCAGTTGTAGTATTGTCATTTGATTAGGGCTTCAGTTAGAAGAGCAATATAGAACTATACGAAGGCAATCATATACAAGTATAAGCAGAACATACATGATCTACTGTCAGTTGCTACTAATTCACTCCAAATCTCAAGTTTTCAGAAAAATGTACAAAATGCTGTGTTTGGGTTAAACACTATACATTTCTGGACGCTCAACCCTCCTTAGACTTCCGAAAAATATACTGACCCTGTAAGCCTGCACAGCTGCTGCTGGCCATTTGAGGCCAAAGAGGTGTCTGAATTCATGCCTTACCACTGAGCTGTGGGAACGATTGCTTCAGCTTTGCCACTCTACCATTGTTCTGCAGTGTCCTGGTTATGCTGCAGTTTTAGTAAAATCACACACTAAGGGAGCTTAGTTTCATGCTAAGATCTTTGCAAGTAACAAGTGATAGGACAAGAGGAAATGGCCTCAAATTCCATCAGGGGAGGTTTAGACTGGATATTATGAAAAATTTCTTCACCGAAGACATAATTAATTTTTAAATAAAACTTAAATTACTGCTGATGTAACTTGCAGAAGCTGAATAAAATGAATAAATAACATACATTTCTATGCTCAAAATAGCTCAACTGTTGCTATAAAAATATAGTTAGTGTCTTCTGTTTCACAAAGAAGGCATTAACTTAAAGATATTTCACGCATTTTCTTCACTGCATCATGAGTGGCTAGGCATGTGTCGTGGTTTAGCTTAGCCCAGGTTTTTCTAGTGGGGGGGCCCACAAAGATGGCTCTTTGGTGAAGCTTCTCAAAGCCTTCACCATGTCCAGCTCTGAGATGATGGACATGCTGCTGGCCAAGCTTGGGCCAATTAGAGATGTTGGTTACGCCTCTGTGAAAAACATATTTAAGAAGAAATCAAAACAATGGGTGCACGCACTTTTCCTTAGCCAGAGGAGGAGGTGTAGGTGAGAGAATGTGAGGGAAAACAGCATGGAGAGACCAAGGTCAGTGGAGAAGGAGGGGCAGGGGGA
>VZRN01006818.1:1211037-1229713 GCA_013397935.1 Dasyornis broadbenti
ACATGGAGTGGGTGGGTGCCTGAGAGAGAGAGAGAGACAGACAGACAGACAGACAGACAGACAGAGAGAAGCCCAGCAGAAGTCCGGTAAAGAGAAGAAGCCTTGCTCCCGAGATGGAAACGGCCTGGCTCAGAGGTCTGTACCCCGTGGAAGAGGGACCCCACGCCGTGGCAGTTTTGGGGAGACTACTTGCCTGTGTGGGGGCCAGCATCACTGTAGCAGTGTCGGGCGGGCTGCCGACGGTGAGACCCATGGCTACGCAGAGGAAAAGAGCCTCTCCCCAGGCAGGGGAAGAAGATCTGGGTGATGAACTGACCTAACCCCCCCATGCCTTGTTCCCTTGTGCAGCTGCTGGGAAGGAGGGAGGGGGGTGAGCGGAGAAACGGTGTTCTTGAAGGGTTCATTTTACTTCTCATTTACTCCTCTGATTCTGTTAGTAATAAATTGGATCACTTTGCAACCTAAGTTAGTCCTGTTTGCCCATTGAGTGTGTCTTCTCCCGGGTTTCCTTATCTCAACTCAGGAGCCCTGGGTGTGGGTGTGTTAATTTGGGGGGTACCTGGCATTTGGCCAGGCTCAAGCCACGACAGCATGTATTACTTAAAACTTACATAATCTTTCCCCACAGTCTGTAGCAATTTCTGTTCTTCTTCTGCCCAGTGCATTTCAGCACAGGAATGTTACATATGGTATGTGTATGCTGAGTTGCACAAATTATTCTGCTAGAAAATGAGGAAACCTCGGAATTAATGAGCAGCTGAGTTTTGTCTGTATTTGAACTTTTCACATGTAAATGTTTGCGTCCAGGGTTTCAGCTCATTCAGAAAGAGAGATGAATATCAGGCATATACCTCAGCTGATGGATGAGATGCAGCTTTGACCTCAAGCGAAATTTAATTTCTTAGTGGCCACCAGGTCTTTTGCACAAGATTGGACTTTAGAAGGTGAGCCTCAGAGGTCACAGAGGTCCTACTCATTTCAGTGAAGACAGCATGTCCTTACCAGGGGCCAGGCTGCAGAGGTAAAGTTTGGTCACTTGTGAGAGTCACATGAAATTAAGGTTATTCTAATAATTTTAATCTAAAGATGTTTCTATTTTACCTTAGTCGTGACTTGAGCACTTACTTCTGAAGCCAGCCTAGTGAATTTTCAAATGTCAAGCTCTCAGGGCATCTGGAGGGCATATTTTATACACCACTACCAGCATCTCAGGATCAACTGCTAGGACCATTCTAGTATAAGCAAAATACTAAGAGTTTAAATCAGACACAAATGATCCCACAATCAAGGATTTGATGTAACTCTTCACCATTTCTTGCCGAAGTTTGAAAGTTATTGCTTATTTTCTCTTGTGTATATGAAGATGAAAGGCTGATGAAAGCACATACTCTCACTCCTACTGCCTGCCTTATCTAAACACAAGAATGGTAAAGTCAGAGAAATGTTCACAGATTTCCATCATAAATAGTTATCTTCCTCATATAATTTCTAGACTGTGCATGTGATTGGAAGTCTATTATTTCTAGGAATATCTAAGTTAGCAATAGCTGAGATGAAAAAGCTTTCATACCCAGACCAAAAGGGGAAAAAAAAAATCTGTGAATTTCCAAAATGTTTAGCAACATTCATTTACACTGCATTTTCTCTGGCCAAGTTTAACCCAAATCTTAACATATTAAGTGTTATTAGCATTAATTTCCAGGCTTGTGATATAGATGAGGCCTAATCAGTTTCTATGCCATGTCATCTAGCATTCATATGCAAATGTGCCCAGATCATTTAATCACATGAGATATTGTCCCTTAATCAAGCTACTGAAAACAGAAACCCTGCTAGAGAAAGGAAATTATCCCCACTGACGAGACAAAGAGAGATATTTTCAATTACAATTTTTTTAATCTCTCCCTCAAGAATTCTTACAAGTTATTTTAGGAAAATTAGAAAAGCACATATTCTGTGGCCTTCATATTTTTTCCCTAAACATTTTTTTAACCTGTTCATTCTTTTCATTGGCCCATGTTCCAAGATCAAAGGAAGCTTGATCTCTCCAGGCACACCTCTGTTTGCTGTGGCCCTGGGGCTATACAGCATGCATGGAAGGTTATCAGTTAATGCTGTAGTTAAAATGAATGGTAATTAATTAGCTAATCCAGTTGTTAAATAGCTGCTGGATTAACAAATAAAACGCTGTTTAGTAAAGCAAAACATTCGGAATTCTTTCTTAGTTTCCATAAAATTGAATTTGTTTATAGACTTCATTATCAGAATGGAAAAGTAAGAATTATTATGGAATTCTGTGGGCTGGTTATACAGCCTCTGAGCTGGTTATACAGTCTCTCTCTCTCTCTCTCTCTCTCTCTCTCTCTCTCTCTCTAGTGAGCAGCAAGAAACATTCATTCAGGGAATGTAGTTCATTGCAATTTATTTTATACATTTATACTTACATTTGAGTGAGTGAGTGAGTGAGTGAGTGAGTGAGTGAGTGAGTGAGTGAGTGAGTGAGTGAGTGAGTGATAATCAGTAAATATTTAAAACTGTATCAAAACTGTCTCTCACACAGACACAGAAGCCCTTCATATTAGAAAAATTTGGACCTAAAATCCAGCGTAAATTCAGATATGTGGGGTTTATGATGGCTTGAGTATCTTTAATTCACCTGTCTTCAAGGCATTTTGATATGCTCTTTAATTAAAAGATCACATCCTTTTTTCCCATCAGATGACTCCACTCCATACATGATTAATGACCTCACATTCAGTGATAGAGAAAGGGAACAGAGGCTATGTGGAAAAACTAGAATCCTTGACACCATACAACATTTTGATAATTAAAACAAAAGTGATGTGGTACACAGAAAATGAATTTTTAAAAGCTGTTGACAGGTTGCAAAACACATTTGTAAACAGTGAGGTCTCATTAAGGGCATGTATTCTTAAGGCTATGCTGAGGTCCGTTCTTGGCCTTTGCATTTTTATTAATGCTCTGGAAGAAATGAGAGATTCTTTACTGATCAAAGTGTGTATGTGAGTCATGAAGAGGGTACACTGAAACAAATGAGCTGATAAGATGCTGCAAGAAAATGACATGTGCCTCAATACAGATAATTGTAATTCAACAATATTCAGGAATTACAGACATAATGAGACACTGTGTTGGGAACAGGAACTGAAATGATTGGGGCATTGTGTCAGTCAAATAGAGATTAGCTCCTTGTGCAGTATGAAAAGGGTATAACAGCAAAACAAAATGCCAATCACGTGATGAATTAGCAGAATAATACAAGAAGTGTTAGAAAGGTTATGCAACCTGGGAGTAGCAACTCTCCTTCTGAGATGCTGTTCATAGTCCCAGCACCCACAGCTGAAAAAGGAATTAATTGGGTCTCTCTGGTTCAGAGGTGAACCAGGAGAAAGATCAAAGGATTGGGGACACTGCCTTGGTAGAAAACTGAAGTTCAGTCTGTTTATCTTAACAAAAAGGCTAAAGGATGCCTTGATCATAGCTTCTAATTACCTCTAGGAGGAATAGAAATTTGATAATTGAGGGCTCTTCAGTCTCAAAAGCACAAACACAAGATCAAGTGCCTGGAATTTGAAAGCAGAGACATTCTGAAATAGAAATTACATGTATTAGTACTATGAAAATTAATCACTTCAGAAATTTAACAAAATAATGATAGTTTGTTCATATTACAACCATTTAAATTGAGATTTTCTAACTTTTTTTTATAGAGATGCTATAGTTAAACTAAACATAATTCAAGGAAGAACTGACCTGTGCTACACTGGAAGTCAAAGTAAACTACCATCTCTGAATTTAGGACCTAGAACACTGTTGCTTCATTTCATTGCTGAGTGGGGCCTCCATGTCTTATTTGCAGCACATTGTTCAAAACGTCATATGGTTACAAAATATTCTTTTTTCACGGAATTTCTTTTCCTATATTGTTAGGGTGCAGCACCAGCATTAATCTGTACAGCAGTTCAGCTCAAGATGGAGAAACAAAATTGTGGGTATTTGCAGGAAAGTGCACTAATATGAGATCAAATTTGAAAGCACCTGTTAATTGTGGATGCACAATTTGAAAGGTCTGTACCTGATCTTTGAAAATAGCTTGCACTTCTTAGCACTTCACATGTTTAAAGCACAGCTCCTACCAGCATTAGTCATGGCTCTGAAATATCAATACTCCCACAAACCAAACCCTAGCAATTCACATGGAAACTGAGAAATGAATGTGACACAATTAATGACCACTTCTGGATGAAAACTTACTTCAAATTATTCCTGCAGTAGAGAACTGTAGGAACTCTGTGTCCAAAGCCAGTTTGAGGTAACATTCAAAGATTTAACTCAGAGATCAGTCTTTCCTATTCTGAAATCCTTTTTTATGATCTGTACAGACCATTTTGCTCCTTGTAGTGTAGAAGGCAGGGATAATAAATAGCAGTGCCCTTCACTACACAATCCTAGTTAATTCTTAGAATACCACCCTGTCGCCACAGTCAGTCTCATAAAGGTCCTATGAGAAAATGATGCATAAAGAGGAAATCAAAGTACAGTATAATGCATACATGTCCATAAAGCTGTAGAGACGTATTCTGCAATTCGTGTATTTCTTAGCTATCAAGAGTCTGAATTGGCAATCTTGGTGTTTTTTTCTGTTTGTATCAGTTCAGTTTTAAAAGCATCAGTTCCTAGGTTCTTCCATTATCTTTAAAGCAGAAAATGTATCACTGCCACTTTACCAGCTGGTTCCTCAATAGAGTAAAGATTTTCAGACCCAGCATGCAGAATTTTGCCATACAGGCTAGAGCAGGAATGAGCTCACACTGGGCTGCTGACATCCTTCTCTATCCCTACATGCTTTCTCACTGGATTTCCTACACAACTGCTGAAGCAGAGGAAGAGTGCTATGGTACCATAGATCACTCCCTCATATACCGCAGCATGTCCATCCCTCACAACTTGTTGCTGGCTTAGACCTTCCCTGGTTTCACCCATGACTTCCTATCCATCCCTGCATGTGCACAGAGGTAGGGGAGCTCTTGCAGGTGCAAGAAAGTAAGGGCATGGAAGAAAAGTAGGACACAAAGGGGAAGTCCAAAGAAAACAGAAAGAAATCTGGAGAAACGGCTTCTCTGGACACCTTACCTGCTGGAAAGGCAGGCCTGGGATCTGAATCAGAGACCAGCCACCAGAGCTTTGCATTAAAACAAACAACAACAAAAAAATTCCTATGGCTGCTAAGCGCATTGGGATGCAGTGGATGCATGGGGCAGGCTGAAGGCCAGGCAGAGGTGGCAGAGACCACCGGGTGGCAGCCACCCCTGCGAGGCTGCTGCAAGCCAGGTTCTCTGCAGAGTCCTGGAGCCAAGCAGCAAATGCTTCCCTAAACAGGGCACCAACTGTACTGGTGTGCATGGGCAGCACTGCAACAGGGTTGGGAACACCAGACTGCCCTGCCATCCTGGCCTCACTCACACTTTCTTTACTTAACTACTTTACGTGGCACGTAATTCTTTTAATAGCACAGAGGTGCCTGGGAGAAAGAGACTTTCTCTAATATGCAGGGAGTATATTGTGCCTGAATAATTTATGGGTACTTATTGACAAAAGACTTTATCTGTGTTTTCTATCCATTTAATTACAAATCTCATGAGTTTTGACTCATGGGGACCCATATAATAGTTTGATAAATTATTCTGTGTTTTACGATAAGGTAATAAAATTTTTTGGTAGGATGTAGTAATTCATTTCTTCATCATTAATGGGTCACAGACAACACATTACAGAAATAACTTACTGTTGATCAACAAATATATAAAGGTGAGCCAAAGCCTACATAAACTGCCAGTTAGGAACTAGACAGTGCCTTTGTAGCAGTATAAAATCCAACACAAGGTGTAAAATTAAATTATAAACAAATTTCCAAGCAGTCTTGGTCCTAGATACTTATTGCCTGTGGTATCCATCTGAGACACCCTTTCCTCCTACAGTGCCTTGTGTACACTGTGGTGCCACACACTATGTGTAATACCTGACCTCACAGACTGTGGGGCTGGAGTTGCTACAACTGCCTTGTCCTTCATCATCACCTCACATGTTGGTGATTTCCAAGAGCCTTCAAGTGGACAGTATTGACCAGAGCATTGGCGGGATGGTTTGGGTCTGCATTGTTTGCAACAGAGAGGCAATCTGTGTCAAGAGGGCAGATGCTTCTCCCCAGAAACATTCCCATGACATTTGCCATCTAATGAATATGCCATTTGGGTCATTACATGTTCAGTATTTCTAGAAACTTGTATTTCAATCAACACTTAATTACAGTGTGAATATCAGTCATTATCAAAAGCTTTTCGTTCTCTACACAGAGACTCTCAAAAAGATAATGTTTCTTCATCTTATTTGTGGAAAGGTCAAAATTGTATTACAGAGGATCCTGCTTGTATTCTGTTTATATTTTATATCTCTTTGGAGAAACCAAAGGTACAGACCATGACTGACAGGCTAGATAGGATAACAGATGTTGATACCTATAAACAAAACAAGCCTTCCATAACTATGCCTTAAAGTATTCAATTGTGCAAATCTATTTTAAAATACTAACATTGCCTGGTTTCAACTAGTAGCCTAAGGAAATGCTTCTATAGGTTATTAAGAACATGAGCAAAAAAAAAAAGAAGCAATTTAGAAGCTTTTAGTTTCTTGCTGCTGGAATATCTCCACAGAGAATCTCCTCATAATCAGCATAATTATTTGAAATTTGTGCATAGCTTTCATCAGCAAAGACTTTGTCTGACTAGTCATATATTAACAGATGCTTTCCACTGCAAGTGTTTGACCCCTGCACCCTGGGTCAGCTCCCACTTGTAATATGAATATAATGAAAGGTGGTGGGTTTAACATTTAAACAAGCTAAGAACTTCCAAAGCTTGGCGGTACCCAAAGGAGATAAGCTCACATGCCTGATGCACAGGACAAGCTGTAGACTCTGCGTTGCTGAGTTAGACACAGATAAATTCCACTTCCCTGCATTTCTCTGCAATGACACACACTGGGTGCACACCTGCCTGCCTGTTTCCTTGCAGGATGTGCTGGCAGGTGCAGACACCATGGCTGCTGAAGTCACCTGCCTCTAATACAATAACAAAGAAGGAGGTACATGGCCATTTTATGCTAGAAGGTTAATGAGTTTTGTCAGCTTGGATCATGTGGCTACAGACAGCTTGCTGTTAAGAACAGTCAGTCCCACACATGGCCTCAGAGCCAAATTACCTGCTGCTGTCTATTGCCTGTCACAGGGAATGTCATGACACTGTGTCAACAGAGAGGAAATTTGAGAGGGTGCTCTGCAGCACTTCTAGGGTATCCTTACTAGCACTATGTATGTGTCTGATGATCGATGCGGTGGTTACCTGTCCTGGAGGTCATAACATCAGATAGTCCAGTGACACAGGGTCCTTCCATTAACATCCTTGGCCACTCCTGCTGGAAAGGCTAGGATTTGCAGGAAGTCTGGGCTGAGACTGAATTTGGTAAGAACCTGTCTTATTCTGTGTTCAGGAAGCAGTAAATACGCATAGTGTTCATCTTCAGAGTGGTCTGTTGAGGGCTGCAGACAACTTCATAGGTTCTTATCTTCTGTGGGGTCCTACATTGTCTCAACTGGTGACTTTTATCACTGGCAAGATACTCAATAAGGTAAATCTTTCATCTGATCCATGCATAGGCAGTCTTGCTTTTGAACATACTGACTTTTACTCCAAGAGAGGCCTTCCCAAAATTTTATATCTATGAACTAAATTTGGAAGTAAAGGTCATATGTTAACATAGATGCCATCAGTGTAAGGGCAGGACATGTGGCATAAGGGAGATGCTGGAAAATTAAGTTTTAAATCCTGTTCACTACATTATAATTACTTTTGCAATCTGCTTAGAGTAGTATCAACACATAATAAAGACTAATTTTAAGTAGAATAAATAAATAAGCAGTAAGATAACTATTTTGGGAAGTTCTCTGTGAAACTGTTATAAAAGAGAAATGAATGCCTGTGGTGGGGCTTCAGTATCTGATTAAGAAATCTATCAACAGTCATTAAGTCTCTCTCTTTCCTCCCAAGACTAGAAAATAAAACTATTTATTTACTCAGTGGCCCTATGACTTCTTCCCTAATGATCTTTAATGTGAGGCCTTTTTAACATTCTCTGATGGTTTTAGAGTGCTCGCTGTGATAACTCTAGATCTTTTCTCCATGTATCATAACAACTGATTCAGAGACAATCACTCTGTATCCCTAGTTAGAGAGATTCCTTCTTTTTTTTAAACCGAAAGCATTAACAGCCCATATTTGTACTGAAATTCATCTGCCACACTGCTGTGCAGTTATTCAGATGAGGTCTTCTCTACCTTAAATGAAGCATATGGTTAACGAATACAACAAATAATTAAGCTAATCCTATTACATCTTTGTGCAGACATCATGTAAAATACAGCAGAACCAAAGGTAAGCATTTACAATCTAACACACACTACAGTCATTCAAAAGACTAAACACGATGTAACTCTAAGAAAATTATCTCTCCCTCTTATCCCTTTTCTTTTTCTTTTTTTCTCTGTTTCTCTCTTATTACCTGGTGGATTTCTTTTTTACATAGAATATGGCAGAAAAGGAATTTATATTCAAAACCATCAGTATTTCCAAATATTTCAAGTTTAATCAACTGTATTCCTTCAGTAATGTTATATGGACAAAAATTAGAAATAAACTCCTCTCTATTCATTGTACTGTTAGAACAAATATAAGGGGTGTTCATGAGACACTGTATTTGAAATAATAATCTCTATAGAGTTCTCAAAAATGTATATTACTGAATAGTAATAAAACCAAACCATTATTCATAATGGAAATTTTAAAAAAAATTTATATTGGTTGCATGCACTTTAATGAAGAACTGTTATCTTGTAAATAGAAGTAGATCTAAACTTCATTGGAAAATAAGGGAACAATCAGTCCCAGAAATGAGTGAAGGACACTGTCAGCTGACCCCATACTGTCATGCCTCTGTTAGCTTCAGGTAACTGCTATTCCTGATGCAGCAATGCCCAACACTGCTGATTGCTCTTATGCAGGTCATGGTGCCCTCAAAAGCAGAACAGATACGCTCTTATGGGGATCAAGGAGGTGACTAGGAGATGAGTTTTTCCCTCTTCTTTTATTGAACATTGTTTTAATATAGGGAAAAACAAGGTGTTAAACAGATTAGAATAAATTCCTGGTCATACTCATCATGATGTGTTAGGAGATTCAGTGCTAACACAGCCTATTTCCATCTGCTTTTTATCTTGGCTGCCTAGCTTGTAAATTTGCAATGCAATTTTCGTGGGTTTTGATAATTTAACTTCTTCTGACAACCACTGACAGCTCTTTTACCAAATACGCAACTATACCATTCTCAGAAGTTCCAAGGACTTCCAAGTCAGGATGCACTGGAAAAATTCCCCAAATGTATCAGATTCATCTGAGTCTCCATTGACAGCAGTGCTGGTCCTGTAACTCCTCTCTGGACCATTTCCCTGTTGAGGCCCCAAACTAGAGGCACTGACATCATAAACCTGACAGCGTGTAATCTAATTCTACTTAAATATTTGCTCAAGCCAGCAGAGGTTATAGATATTCCCACTAAGAATGTCACTGTCTCCGACCAAATAATCTCCCAGAAAATGGCAAATGTCCTTTACGAATTAGTGCAAGCACAGCCAATGTCAGCTATATGGACATGGCAATGCAGCTGCAATCAAACTTTGTAACCAGTATTTATAAATAGGTACTCAAATGTGGGTATTTCAATATCAGCCATATGGACATGGCAATGCAGCTGCAATCAAACTTTGTAACCAGTATTTATAAATCTGTATTCAAATGTGGGTATTTCAATATGTATCAGGTGCATTATGTCCATAGGCAACATCTTTAATACACTTGGACAGTGAGCTATCTAAATGTCCATCTGAAAGCTTTTTAGAATGGAGCAAATAAATACAGGTGGATCAAAGACATACCATCAGAAATACAAAATAAGTATATCAAACATATGCTAAAGTCTGCAACATTGACACATAAACGCCTTTCAGTGTATTAGAAATCAGTACACAAACCCTCACTCATGCTATTTCAGTTCAGGTGGGTGCTACATGCAGTCTGTGTAACTCACTGCCTGTAGAAAGTGAAATGGCACTACTGGAATATCTGAGCTGTCTTCACCTGAGAATGGTGTGATCAGAGACTGCCCTTCCTCAGGCCCAATACTCTGGGTGGGATTTTACCTTCTTGTGACAGTAGGTGGTGGATTAGAATTTAACTCTGGAGCATATACATGGTATTCACAGAGGACCTAGACCGGACTCCAGTTTTAGGAAAACTGAAATCATACATGTGTGGACACTTGCAGTTTAACCACTTCCTGAAGCCTGTAAAGTGCTCTCATTAAGATGTAGCAAAAACTTCTCCTCAAACTGCTAGAAATGTAGTAGCTGACTTCATTCAATCAGATCTTCTTGTCAATGAAGTTTGAGTGACAAGTCTCACAGCAGCACCCATGAGACCCTTGAGGAAAGAGATCTTGTTACATCTGGCCAGTACAAAAGATGCAGTGTTTAAAAATCACTGCCTTCATCATGCCAGAACACCTAAATAGCTTCAACAGAACAGATTTGTCCTGTTAGAGCATGCTCACCTGATGGACAGAGAAAACAGGCAAAGCTCCCATATTAAAAGAGAAACATTCTGTTCTGATTTAAATAACTTCACTTAATCATAAGGGAACTATGAGATTGAATAAATAGATGGCATTTGGAATATAAATGGCAGAGTCACTTTATTTGTTCCCTTGTGGTAGAGTACATCTGAAAGGATGATAAGCAAAGATAACATATCGTGAAATTCCATCCTAACAAGCAATAAATTACCCTGCTGAAAGCAGGCTTTCAAAGTACAATTCACACAATTTCTCAGTCCAGCACACAGCCAGATGCCTTGAAGGCCATGTAAGCCACTTTAGAAGCAACAGTAGATAGCAGGCCATGTAAATGGCCAATAATGAGAGAATTGCATGAATCTGTGAAAATACCAGCAAATTAATTTCAGAACAGTAGAAGTTCTGAAGCTAAAAGGCATTTTTAATAGTCTTCCACTTATTATCAAGCCAAAGACTCTAAAAGAATTTGCCATATAAATAAAACATTCAGTGGGATGAAAGAGCTGAACAGGAAAAATCAGCTGCTCAAAAATAAAAAGGTGGCTTCTAAATATAAAATCATACTACTTGCTACAGCTTTAATGATTAACTTCTTTTTTCAGTTCTTTCAGCTCATTTCCTACTG
Source organism: Dasyornis broadbenti (assembly GCA_013397935.1). Taxonomy (NCBI): domain Eukaryota; kingdom Metazoa; phylum Chordata; class Aves; order Passeriformes; family Dasyornithidae; genus Dasyornis; species Dasyornis broadbenti. The sequence continues at coordinate 1,222,421 of VZRN01006818.1, forward strand.
GGATATATTCAGGAAGCCTGGGGCTTCCATTATTTCCAAGTCTACTAGGAAAAAAATACAAAAATTAGGAAGATAAAATAGACACAAAGGATTTGATTTAGACTGCATACATAAGAAGAACGGCACAGCTGCATTTCCTTAGGTAATTCTGGTATAAATAGCTCAGAAATGCTCACAATCACAAAAAAGAGATGTGTTAGTGTTTCAAAAAATTATCTTTCCTCTGTTGAAAGTAGCTGCTTCTCAGCTAAGAAGCAGTAAGTAACTGATTTTGTGTGTCTTCTTAAGGCTCGGATGGTGGGAAGTAAACTCGAATCTCTTAAATCACCTTCAGGCTGATCACTAACATAAAACCCAGAGCTGTGACTGTACTCTTCCTGGTTGCATTAGCTCAGCTAGGGCAAGGAGGAGTGAAGACACCATGTTTAAGGAAGAAAAGAAACTTCTTTTGGTTCATCTCAGAGCATTTCCTTCTATTTTATCACTGCAGATCAAAAAGAACAAAACCAAAAAGCCCCAACACCATAATACCCAGCCCATAAACCTTTGAGCCTGAACAATTTTCACACATACCTCCTCTGTCTCCTGAGAAATCCCCAGACAGAGGCAGTAAATGAACTGCGGCTCATATGAACTGCTCAGACAAGTCTCAGTCAGTGAGATTTATCTTTGCCAAGTGCCTTATGTTCCTTCTCTTATTACCTGTGTAACTGCCATGTAAGTGAGGCCCATACCCAAATATCACAGAAGACAGCCTGATCAACTTGCAGAAGCAGAGTTGTTCCTGTGCCAGAGGGAACCAGAAACTACAGCTCTAGAAATCTTCCATGAGAGATTACATTGCCTGCCTTTCAGAAATTATTTTTTAAATAATTTCACTGTCAATTGATTTCTAAATGGTACTGTAAACACCTCAATTAACACTGCAGACTTTAAATGATCCCTTCTTCCCCATGACACAGAAATTTAGTGTCTTGGTTTGGAAGACAGGCGTCTGCTAAGGAAGGTGGAAACCTGCCTGAGAGGATATGACCCCCCCTCCCTCCAAATTGTTATAGGGTCGAAATCAAAGGGTCTCAGGCAGAGATATGGGAAAAGGAATAACAGTTCGTTACTCGTATCTATAACGAGGAAAACAAGCAACAATAACAGTAGCAGTAACAACTAAACAAACCAGATACCCGGTGGCAGCTTTCTCTGAGCTGCCAGACACCGCCCCTCCCCTTTGGTACAGTTACGGTCACGGCCGGCAGGGGACGCTGTGGCGCGAGCTCAGCTCCTCGGTGATGGCGGACGGAGCTGAGGGCGAGGCGGCTGCACGGGGACCGGAGCTGCAGCAGGGAATCTCAGGGCAGCAAACTGGGTGGCAGAGCTTGTCCACTCGAGCGGGCAAACAAAAGGGTAGCAGAGACTCCAGCAAGGAAGAAAAACCCAGCAGTGCTGAGCTCCCGCAGCAGCAGTGAAGGGAAAGAAGAAACAGCAGCTGTCTCCTCCAACAAGTCCCGGGAGCAAGTGTGTCCCTGCCCACAGCCAGCCACCTTTTTCTTCTCTTGCTACACCTGGCTATGTTTTTAGTCTCTTAAGTGCGGCTTTGTCCCTTAGGTACTCAGTCGTTATCTCTTAAGTACCCAGTCGTTAAGGCTAGTTAAGGTATCTCTAGCCATAGGATGGAAAAATTCCCAACCTCCAACACTTAGATGACTCACACCACATTGTGATATGCTAATATAGTTTTATTTTAAAATAAAGCCAAAATTCCTGCTAGTATAAAACCTACTGCAGTGCTTCCTATAAGAATAAATTCTTTCCCTCTGAATCTGAGAGTTGAAAGTAACATACAAGTATGTCTTTATGTTACTCAGTAAGAAGGGGGTGAGGAGATATTACAAACCCATCTACCCACAATGCAGTCATATATACCATGAAAACCTTGAAGATCTATGCAAAAGGCCAGTGTAATGGTGTTGATTTTATAAATGTTAACACATTTATCTGTCTTACATTTGTACATGAGATTATAAAAGACTGTGAAAACAATGGGTTTTAAAGGGTGTATTTTACCTACTGAAATAGCAAATGAGCCATAAATTTTTTATGTGGATAGGAACATCCAAAGACGTTAAAGAAGCAAGCAACTGACTTTACTGCCTCCCTTTTTTATATATCCACTTAGAAAAATACTGGAGATGTGACTGTTCAGGGAACAAGAGGGAGCATGGTTAAGAATAGTTTGATATGGTTAGCTAGGCACAGTTTACATCAAACCCATTTCAATTGTTGGAAAGGTAAAACCCAGTCCTCACACAGGTATTAAAAAATGTGTAAGACATGAAACAGTCTAGGAAATAGCAGTTGTGAGTCCTTTCTTTCTGTGTCTCAGGAGGAGACACAGCAATCGGAGAGGTTTTATGCTTTCACAGACTAGACCAGACCACACCGGACCGGACCGGACCGGACCGGACCGGACCGGACCGGACCGGACCGGACCAGAATAGAATAGAATAGAATAGAATAGAATAGAATAGAATAGAATAGAATAGAATAGAATAGAATAGAATAGAATAGAATAGAATAGAATAGAATAGAATAGAATGTGTTATCTATACAGGCTTCAACCTGGAGACACTCTAAATGTAACTCATGGGAGGATTACCTTTTGTTATCTAAAAATGTCTTCAAACAGGTGTCTTGAATGTGAGAGTGATATAGAACTAAGTATGGCAGTTGGTTTTGTCATTTCATTGGGCTGAAAAATCACTTTATTCTGATGCACCTGCAGTGCATTATTTTCTTGGAAGGGACTGTCCTCACTTAAAATACGAAGTTAGAAGGCCACAGGTGGGCACCCTCTTATTGATCCATCTGTACCAAAAAATAAGAGCTCACTGTTCTTAATTTTTCACCACTATCAGAAGTTCCTTACCATCACCACACTGCCTCAAGCAATACCCTGTTGAAGTGACAGGTCAGCCACTGTAATTGGTTTCAGGTAAAAATGAAATGAACATGAGCCTTGTTCTGCCTGAAGGTTGATGTCAGCGTGTACTTATATAAACCAGAGCCAGCAGAGTGGAGCATTTCTATTAATCAAGCAGTAATGACACCAGAGACTGCTACCACTCTCTCTCGTCACAAGAGACTTATGCAGAGAACCTCTGCCAAACGCTAGGAATGCACATTGTGTTCTGTGACCAGCAGAGAGGCCTCTCCGGCTTCCTGTCTTTAATTGTCTGCTGCAGACTTCTCACTTTCTTCCAGCCTTGTATGGTGCAGCCTTAAGAAAAGATTCAGGATTTTGTAGACAAATTTTAACAGTGGCTCCCTACAAACACTCTACAGGTGGCAGAAGAAAACCCTGCCAACTTTTTAATTAATGAGAACGGGACCAATAGAGCAGTAACTGAAGCTCAACACCTCTCTGCAGGGATTCTGGCAACAGCTGCCTCCATTCCATGTTCTGGTTAGATGTCTAACTGGTGCTTTCTTTCATTCCTAATTCTGTGCTAAAACCTTTCTCAGGTCTGCCCATGTCACATGTTGATCCATATAGCCTTTTAAAACTTCCCAGTGACATCTGAGATTCTAACCCAACAGTCAATGAGCAGAGACCAAGATAAAACAAGCAGTGCTGCAAGAATTTTGTTGGGAGTAACAGAGACCAAAGAATAATGGATTGTAGGCAGTCATGAGTAGTAAAAACAAGTATGAGGGAATTCTGGTTTTATCATAATATGTACAGAAAAAGAATACTTTTCACAAGAAAAAACCTTATTTTCTCAGTTGCTTTGTCAAATACCTGATGTACAGCAGAATAGATTTTGATTTAGGCTTTCAGCTGCACTCTTAGTCTTAATTTTGAAACTCCAGATTAATTTTCATTTGTTGTAATGAATTCTTGAACTGAATAAACATTTGCTGAAGGTACTTGACACTTCTGTGCTCTCTTTTTTATATTTTTCCTGTCTCTAAACTGTTGTTGAACCTGATGATACATCTTTCCTGTGTCTCCTAATTTTTGCTGCCTTATACAGTAAACTTGTAAAGCTTAATTGTTTACTGCTCAAAATCCTTGTTATTAAATAGACTCTCCTTTTTTATTGAAACCCTTTCTGTCTTCATTTACTAACTTTCATTCGAAGAAAACTTCAACTATTTTATATCAGCTAGGATTCCTAACACTCTAAGAAGCTCAGTTTTGTACATTTTACAAGGAGTCAGTTAGAGTCCCACGAGACAAGATAATCTGCCAGAAGATCATACAGCAAGCTGTCTCAGAGCTAAGAAAGAATCTAAGGCTCCTGATTCAGCAGATCTGGGTTCAGGATTTTTCCAAGCCTCATTAGCCGCAGCTGATGGACTTTTCACCCGCTTTTACACTGTAGGACACATCTGCTTCTTAATCCCATCTAGAGATATAATGATCTTGTTTGACAGAGGTCCAAGTTATCATTGATGCTTTTGATCTCTCCTCCCTTCTTGTGATGTAACACTTGGCTTTTGGTCTTCTACAACTTATCAGAAGTTTGTTATAGAGTGCTAGGAAGGAGTACCTGCTGGGCTTTGCAGGCCCCTGCAGACACTGAGCATGAAATTCACGCATTTCCTAAATTTGGTATCTGCTGCACGGTTTTAAGTGATTTCAGGAAACACCACGGTTAAGGTGTTCTTCCAGTTTAATGTTTCTGTAAGTTTTTCTCCTATAATCCCTAGACAAAGCTCCTACTCCAAGATCTTAATTCATGTAGACATTCTGTTAAGTACAGCCCCTCTCATACACACCTCCACTTAGAACATTCTTAACATTATATTCTTAATTCCCACTAGTTTTTATGTGATTTGAGTTTGCATTATAGGAAAATGATTTATTTAAGTCTGTCCTGAACTGGCTAGAAAATAATATAAAATTTTATAAAATTAATATTTTTTTTGACACTGTATATAGCTTTTTACATCCTGTTTTGCCCATGAAATGAGTCGATGCAACTTGCGAAATGTACAATGAGTTGATAAGGGTAGGAAACGTAAGATTAAGGTGCTATGCTCAGAAGGTGTATGCTCTTCCCTCTCACACGTTTTACTTCTGGATTTGGAATTCTTTCCAAATGATCAAGCACTGCCATCTACTACAGTTGTTCTAAGACTTTGATTGATATTATCTATTTACCTCACTTTGGTTGGTATACCTTTCTTTTCAGCTATAAATAAGACTACACTGTCATCACTATTGTGAAAGACCTGCTGAGCAATAATCACCACTATTCCAAATCATGCTCACTTTCTCATTCCTTACTGAAATGCACACAATCAAATGTAGACTTTTAGGACACTTTTTTTTTAATTGGTATAATCCAAACTCTTCTCAGATTAATCCTTCTTGACTTTTTCCTTTCAAGTCTCTTCTGTCATTTTTATCAGAAATAGACTGTGTGTGGGAAGAAGAGAGAATATTTTAATCATCATCCAAAGCAGTGAAGCTGTGCAATAGGAAGCCTGTGCTCCCAAATGATTTAACATTTTACATTCTTCTTTGCCCTTGGTAATTAATTTCTACTACTGTCTTATTTCTCTTTGGTTCTATGTTTATCATACTTTCATTATCATGTTCTATTTTAAATTGCACAAGGTTTTCCTTAAATTTTAGCAACTCAGCAGAAAGACACAGTTACTGATATAGTCTAGAAAACAGACTGCAGTTAAAACTGATAATAGTTTATTTTAATATTGACCACTACAGACACCATGTTACTGGTTTTCCTGAAGTTTGTGACTACACCACTTCACTATGCATTCACACAGATGCACAAAGCTAGAAAGGCAAGAGAGAACCTTCATCTTCGTTTTGAAAGTATTTATGAGGTACACTTCTTTCATAAAATTACAAATCACTATAACCAAAGCAAAGGGGCCATGATGCCTAACAGGAACAAGTGTATTGACCTGCAATTTTGCTACATATTACCAGTAGTATTGACAAGAGTTATTTGCATTATTGTAGGGTTTTAATTGGTAGAGTTTCAACATATAAAAGGAGCTTAAAAGAAAGACAGAGAAACTTTTTACCAGGGCTAGTAGTGACATCACATAGGGCAATGGTTTCAAACTGAAAGGAGGAAATTTTTTTATTATGGGTGTGATAAGACAGAGAAGTTTTCAATGTGCCATCTTTGGAAGTGACCCAGGGCTTTGAGTAACCTGGTCTAGCGGGATGTATCGCTGCCTGTGGCAGAGGGGTTGGAACTCAGTGATCTTGAAGGTTCCTGCCCACTCCAACCATTCTGTGATTGCTGTCACTGTGGGTCATCATGCTGGACTTATAGCTCAGGAAGTGCATAAGCAATTAAATTAGATTAAGGATTTGGCAGTAGGCTGACTGTAAGCTTATTTCAGAAGGCCTTCTGAGACAAGTAGTTACATTTCAGTTGGGAACAAGCAGAGGTCCATTGAATGAATTTGAGGTCAGGGTCTGAGCAACGTTTAGTGTTCATTCATGAGGGTAAAAAAATTGATCAAGAAAAAACCCATTTCGACCCAGAGCAGGCTGCAGGGTTGTGCAGTGCATTACAATCTATACTGTTTTAGACACTTTCTCCTTTGGGTAGTTGAAGGTCACTGTGCTTTCGGCTACAAACAGGGTCATGGTGTTTGTCTACAGGCTGATAGAGGCTTTACAGAAGTTGTAGCACCTAGCATTAAAAAGGACTCGTGGACAGTCTATCTTTCTCTTTCTATGGAACATGACTCACTCTGATCTGTTCAAGCTTTTCCCATGGTCTGACTGTGCTGTTCATCTATCCATTTACAAGCTGGTCGCGCCTCATCGCACAGCTGTGCCGGCAGCGCTGCGACTAGGGGCAGGTCATGACACCAGCGGCTCTGAGCCTCCTCGGCAGCGGACGCAGCCTCGGCCGGCGGGCGGAGTTTGCTCCCGCCACCGCCTCCCGGCTCCCCCCGCCCCGGGCCTTCCGCCCGCGCCGGGCGGGATGCGGGGAGCTCGCAAGCGGCTCTGCTCCGCCCTGATCCTCGCGTACGTTCTCTTCTCCCTCTACGCGGCCTACACCGTGTTCCTGCGGCCGCGCCGCCCGGCCGGCCCTCGCCCGCACCGGGAGCGCCGCGGCCCACGAGGTGAGCGCGAAGCGGGGCCGCTCCGAGCCGCCCGCTCGGCTCTGCTCGGCCTGCCCTCCCCTGCCCTGCCCTGTCCTGCCCTGTCCTGCCCTGTCCTGCCCGGCCTCCTCGCGGCCGGCGGCGCTGCCGCGGGGCAGAGGCGGCAGGGTTGGTGCCGGGGCCGTCCGCGGG
>VZRN01006818.1:1229855-1273209 GCA_013397935.1 Dasyornis broadbenti
GCGGCGGCGGTGGTTGGGATGGTCATGGTGGTGGTGATGCTCGTTGTGATGGTGGTTTTGATGGCGATGGTGGTGTGCCAGGCCTACGGCTAAAGGGAAGTTGTCGGGTGCTGCTTGAAATTATGAATATCAGAAAATTCTTACGTTTTCGTAAACTGGTGAATCTGATTTTTTTTTTTTTAAGTAAATTATGGTTTTAGGTTTCACAGATCATGTTGCCTTGGGAAATGAAGAGTGGAATCCATGGGATGCAGATGAGAAAAACGAGCTGGCTGCTTCTCAGCAGAGATATGAAGCTAATCTTAAAATGATAAAATATGCGAGATCTCACCTAGAACAGACCAGTCTTAGAGTACAGATTTGGGGCAAAGCAGCAATTGGTAAGCCGATGTAGTCAGTATCTATTGGTTATTTAACCATTCTGGTATAGCACTTTTCTCTGCTTTTGGATGACTGAAATTTATGTATATGATTCAATAGTATGTATATCTGTACATGAAGAGTGTTAAGGAAATGGTAGCCGTTACTCAAATTTATAGCAGTATAAGACTAGGTAAACTCCAGTTTCTTTGTATCTGTTCCTTTCAAGGCTGTTTTTCTGTATTTGTCAAAGAAAATGTCTCAAATGGCAGAGAAACACAATTACTTTTTTTAATCCAGTCTAATTTACAGTACAACACAAGGAGAGACCACTTACTTGCCTAACCAGGTTATTTTTATCACATTTACACTTTGTGAAATAAAGCATCACCCAGTGAAAAATAAAGCATTTTCTGTACTGCAGCGTACAACAGTACTGCTGCCACTGATGAACTTGGAAATTCTTCTGTTGTGGAAGACACTGAGTTTCCTCTCTGCACATACTGGGAGCCAAGGACTTCTCAAGCTCTTTAACTACTGCTGAAGACTTATCACTGTTCTTATTTTAACTTTTTAGTGAATGCCAGGTTTACAGTCAAACTTTCATGTAGCATTGTAGAACACATAGGTATATTACCTGGTATATTACCGCAAAATATTGGTGCATTTCACAAAAGCTTAAGAGAAGTATGCTTGTCCTTAAAATGCTGATTAATATTTGCTCATTTTTCTTGGTATGTGTGCTGGAAAGAGTTGCTAACAGAAGCAGTAGTGTGGTTTATCTTCATCTGCTGATATTTTGTCAGCCAAAGAATCTTTTTAAATGCCAGTGTGGGAAAAATTCATCTTAACTAATTCAAAGTCATATTATGTGAGAAGCTCTGACATTTCTTTACCAAGTTCTTACATTGTGATGCTTTTTCATTTTCCAGAAGTAAGTTTATTTGTTAGGAGTGTAGAGTAGGCAAGAGCTGTACATTCAAATTCTCCATCATGTCTTCATTTATGTAGGTCTTTACCTTTGGCAACATATTTTTGGAGGGCACCTTGAGCCAGCTGATGTGACTGCACAGTGGAGAGAAGGAAGCCAAAAAGCAGGAAAAACATACTTCAGGTGTTGTTATTGATTTTTATTTCAGTTGTGTAAACTTTAACAAATAATGTGTTGGAAAGTTAAACTGCGTGATGCACTGCTCAGGTGTATTATTTTGCCTATGTCAAAGTTCTGATTATTGTAATACAGTTGCAAATGCTTTAATTTTGTCATGTTTTGTACATGTTATGTACACAGTTTCTCATTCAAAATGATCATTTATACATGGAAACACATACTTGATAAAACTAAGTAATTCTAGTCCAAACATGTCACTGTTAAAAAACCAGAAAACTAGGAAGCAATTTCATCTGTTTTACGATGGTTTGTGTTATTAAAAAAATATATGGAAAGATTTACCAATGCTGAGAGAAGGGCAGCCAAGACACCTCAGTGGCAGGGTCAGGATACAATCCCAAGCAAAGTCTTAAGAACTGGGACTTGGGAGCTCATAGTTGACAAAATCAAGCATGGATTTGTGAGGCAAGAACATGTCTCCTGATGTTTGGTTTCTGCTGTATTCAGGCTCAATAGTTCACAGATAGGAATGTGTCAAAACCATATTTGTTTCTAACAAAAGCAGTCTGTGAGACCTAGCTTCTGGTTAGCTTCTTGATTTGCAAACCAAAATTTTATGTGGAAAGGAAGATTGCAATTAAAGCACTGTTTGCTTTAACTGTGGTGTTTGATCTGTGATCATGCATGGTTTAAGACTGTTGTTGAATGTATTATCCATTGAATGATGTAGACCTTTTTTCTGAGTCCCTATGTAACATAATTTTAAGGCTTTCTGTGAAGTCAGTGAAATCTGAAGGATTTTTTGTCTATTTGGCCAGGTAGCCTGTCCGGGGATGTAGGTCTCCTGCAACATTTAGTCACTTGCACCAGAACCCAACTGTTAAAAAAGTTTTCTTTTAATACATAAATTACACATTTAAGTGACTTTAACTTCTGAAAAATGTGTTGCTTCAGAAGGGTGTTTTTTCCTTGCACAATAAAATGTGTGGTTCTAAGTTGAAATTTGAAGGTAGTGTTTGAAGTAAACGTGATTGTGAATTGAAAGGAGGTTTTAAGTGATCACAAAACTTTTCAAAATCATTTATCAAAGTATCTAACAGTAAACATGGTACGGGCCAAGGAATCTTTTCAGAAGAAATAGATGAATTTATGTATTCTTTAACAAAAAACACTATAGTCCTTGTCTACAAATACAAGATGATCCTACAAATTTAGAGAATCAGCTATGAATGATGCTACTGCATCTTGGTAGTCTCCTTAATGGAGCAGTAAGACTTTCCATTCACAAATATAGAGAAAGGATACAATGCTTTCTTTGAATAGGGACCAGTGCCTGCAGTGCAGTCTTGGTGGCAAAAGACTTGGTTGTTTCCAGAGTTAAAATCTCAGAAGCTATAGAAATCCATGATACTCTTCCAGTTAGGTTATCTTCTTGATACTGACATGAGAATTTCTTTCAAGCTCTTGCTTTTCATGAAGCTCTCGCTTTTCAAGCTTTATAACACGAAAATAATTTACTGTACTTAATGAATCTATCACTTGAGTGATTATGGTTATTTTGTTTTTAGTGTGCCTGTTTCAGGTGCTTGATAACCTTACATGTTTTCTCAGAGTATGCATCTCTTAAAGAAGTACTTCTATACTTGCATTTAAGTGTCTTCTTGTTATGTCTAGGTGAACCAGGGATAATCAGGTCCTTATTTTAATTTCGACTTAAATGCTAGATCTTATAAAAATACAAAGCTTAAGTTTAGTACTTACATAACAAAGGTTAAACAAAGGTTAAATTTGAACAGGCTAGTAGGAACTTGCTGTGCAAAGTATATTCAGTATAACTATTATTTTAACAACTAGGCTTCTGAAATGAAATAACTACTTTTTACTCAATTTGGAAATACTAGTTTATGTTGTGAAGAAGAATTACGTAATTTTGGCATCTCATTGGTTATAAGGTTTTCTAGAATAGTTTACTTTGCTGCCTGGCTGAGGTAAACTATCTCCATTTGATTACTAGATGAGGCTAGAGGGAACTAGCTGGGGTGACATATTTGGAGAATATGTGCTGCTCTGCAGTTTTCTGTGGTAAGTCTAAAGATTGTTAATAGAGCTCTGGTGAATGTTTTTAAAGAATACCAAATCTAAAGATACAAAAATGCCAAAACATCACTTGAACACAGTTGCATGAATAAGCCCATTTTGTATATTTATGATGGGGAATAAACATATTTAATACAGATTTTCATGGCTTCATGTTTTCACCAAAGAAGTTGCCTAAAAATTACAGAAAGTATCAGCTTCTCCATAAAATGCAGTGATGTTTATTTAAAAACAGGAGTGGAAAAGGAACTGTATAGAAGTGGATTTCAGTAACATCTTGGCACATTCATACAAAGAGCAGGAGAGCAGGATTTAACAATTTGTTTAGCACAAAGCAATTCACATCCTTCTCTTTGTCATCTAGGAAGATGCTGTAGAGCACGGAGTACCAAACTTTTTATTAAGTAAGAGCTTTCCTAAATTTCTGTTCCACTGAGTCACACCCTCTCTAGTTTATAAACATTCAGTGCTGCCTTGCCTCAGTTAACCAACAGGGGTTTCTGTCTATCAGAGGATTCTACCAGGGATAGCTTTTGGTAATTTAGTTTTAATAAAACCCTTTAGTGAAGCTTTTTGAAAATCCAAATACACTGCTGGATCCTCTTTATCTCTGTTCTTATTGGCACACTCATAGATCTTCATAAGATTAGTTAAACAGGATGACTCATTTCCAGCAGCAGCACTGATCCATATGTGTGATCAGTGATCTTACCTATTGATAAAATTCAGTGATCTTACTGTTTATTACAGATGCTTCCAGAGAGGGAATTAATACTGACTGTTCTACAGAGTCCTCTCAAGTTGTTTTTGTAGACGGGAGTGACACTGATGCTCCATTTATCAAGCGCAGTGTCTCGTGATAATGACAGCTGCACACCTTTGCCAACAGTTCTGTAATTCTGTGTGTACGTTCCTTCAGAACTTTCAAGAGAATGTCATCCAGGTCCAAATCCTCCATCTGATACTTGTGGTGCTTATTATTAAATTAGAAGTCTTGATTCCAAGTCATGAGTCTTAAGAATCTTGGCTCCAAAATACACCACTTCCAGCAAGACAGCAGCAGGTTGGCTTAACTCAGGTTTAAAATACGCTTGCCTAAGACCAGTCTGCTTCAGATAACCTCACTGGAGTAGTTTTTACAGCTTTTGTTGTGCGGGATTTTTTTCCTCACTAAGTATATTTGAACTGAAACTAGCTGTCAGTCTCAGCATTTCATGAGTTAAAACTCATGCTCACTGTAAATTAAGTTTTGCTGATAGCTGAAAAACTAGTAATGTAGATCTAGAAAACTAGCACTTAATTGACTCTTAGAAAAAAAAAATGTTTTCTCCCCTCTATTTTTTCGCAGGCTCTATAGCCACTACTTATTTGTGTTCAGTCAATAATGTTAACACATTAGTTAACTGAAGGGCAGGAGCTGGCAAGTACTGGTTTGTTTCATTGCAGTTCATAAATGGCTTTTGTCAGATACTTGCAAATGATTAAAGATTTAATGATTTTGCTACATGACTGAAATGCTTCTGGTAAATACATTGTGCAAGATCTAGAAATGCCATTTTATAATGAAAATGTTTGTGCTTACTAGCTTATATCAGAACCTCAAGTTTGACCTGGGTCTTACAACCAACCTGATTTTACATTTAGATAGATGCCTCTTGTATTATCAATTCCGCTCAGTAGAAACTTAAACAAAATTACTGAGAAAAGTAGTATGCCAGACTAGCTAACTGTCCCTCTTAATGATGCCTGGTTTAGTACAGTCTTCAGGTTTTGGGTAGGGCCTCTCTCGTGTTCTGATGCAGCATTCATTGGTTATTACTGGAATTAAGAAAACATTCAACCTTTAGTGAACATCAAAATGCACCCTTTTTTAAAAAGTGATTGAGTTACACACATTTTGAGGTTTGGGTATGGTGCTAGTTCTGATTTATTGGCAAAATACCTTATTTAGGTCAATCTCCTTTTTCCTGAATACAGATGAAGGCAGCTTTACTCCTGTGCTAAGCAGTAGATACAACAGAAGTGGTTATAGTAGCACAGTAATTTTGCAGTATATTGCATTTACTTTTTTGAAGAAAAGAAATCTCTGGAGTACCTACGGTGTAGTAAGACTAGTTAGAGGATTAAGGTCAATCATTTGTCTTACAGGTGTTTAGTGTTGTATTTTGTTTTTCTTAGCTTCCTCACTGGCCCGTCTGTAGTTCCCGGCTACTTCTCGGTGGAAGCGGAGCACGTGGTGCTGGTGCTGAACGGGAGGGAGCCGGCAAAGATCGCCCACGCCACACAGTGGCTGCACTACGCACAGACACTGATCGAGAGCCGCAAAATCCAGCACGTGGCGCTTGTGCTGCTTGGGAACGAGCAGTGCAGCAACGCATGGGTTCAGCCATACCTGCAAAGAAACGGGGGATTTGTAAATCTGCTCTTTGTTACATATGATTATGCATTCGTAAATGAAGAAGATATTTTCCAGTGGCCTTTAGGAGTAGCTACGTAAGTGGTATAGGCAGAAGTTGCAATTGAAACTTAATTGTTACGCATGAGAAATGGAAAATATGACTGAGTGTTACTGCTGGTGCCCAAAGCAATTGTAATAAGTAAATTGCAGAACATGATCCTATCAATCATTTTCTAAATGAAGCACTGGAATCTTTGAAAGTTGCATTTAGCAATAAAAATGATAACAGGAAAAGTATACTAGTGTTTAGGAGGCTTTAAAAAAATGAACCTGTGTCATGAGGTTTTCTGTTTATTTTTTCTTTAGTAGATTTGCTCTTGAGATTTATCATAACTGCTGATGTAATATGTGCCAGTGACGTGGAGATTTAGAAGATGTATGTAACTAAGTTAATATAGCTAAGTTGCAGGTACTGTTTGTTCAGGAATGGAAAGAGTACATCTTTTAACCCCCATTAGGGCTCAAAAGGCTTCCCATTTGGAGTTGTTACACTCCAGTATCACAGTAACTTAACTACTTGCTTAAAAAAACATTTTTCTTATAGTTGAGTGCTCAAACTATTTATGTGGAGTAAATAAAGCTTTGGTTCAGCAAGATGCATTTTTACTTCTTATTAACAGAGTTGACAGTGGTTTAGCAACTTACCAGAGTAACAGAAGCTGAAGGGAATACAGGATTATTTTCATATCTTGTGCTGAATTTGAATTCAATATCCTGTATTGATCCAGTTTGCTCAATAAGCTGGAGATTTTTTACACACAGCTTGAACTTGTTCACAGAGTCTCTGAAATATGCTAAATTTGAATTCTTGGTGGTATCAAAGAATTGATGGCGTTGGAAGTTCCTAGGCAGAAAGAAGTTGAGTTTTGAGATGCAGAGATTAAGGTGACAGTTAAGAGAAAGCAACAACACTTACAACAATAAACTAGGGAGCAAAGCTTGAAAGATAAATTTGGTATCAAAATGGGGGTTTCCAGCCCTTGCATACAAGAGCTGTAAAAGATGCGGTTAAAGGCATGAAAATGTGCCAGATTTTCCAAGTAAAGAGAGAAAATGAAGATGTAGAATGATGCAGAAACGGGTTTTTTTGCATTTTTTGTTATGTAGGGACAAATGGTTATTAAAAACTAAGTGAATTAACATTCATCATGCAGGAGAAGAACAAGGAAAAGACTGCTCTGTCAAATAATGTTCAACAAGCTATTTAGTAGCTAAAATATTAGATTGTTGAAGTTCACTCAGATGAGAGTGAGATTTTGCTTTGAAAGGTTACCAGTGGTATTTTCAGTTGTAGGCAATCCAGAGATTGAGGTAGATGAGACTTACATGCCATAGTTACCATTAACCTGGCCATTTCACTCAAAACTTGTGGTTGCATCAAGAGCAGCTTATTTGGAAAAGCATGTTAGTCGACAACATCTTGTAATATGCACATATAATATTTCTGATGTTGACAAAATATAAAAGTATTCTAGAAACTTTCCAAAAGGAGTTGTGGGGGCAAAGGGGATAAAGACATACTTTTAGGACAGGACTTGAACTGGTTCACATCTGCTTCTGTCAGTATTTATAGATGTGGATTGGCAACAAGTAGGTGGTTTTAGTCTTAAAATATGATGCAGTAAAGATGAAATGCTGCAAAATGTTTTTCCTTTGATGTAGTTGTCTAACTATACACTGTCTTTACAGGTACAGAAATTTTCCAGTCGTAGAACCTAGCTGGTCATTGCTACATGATCCAAGATCATACCTATGTAATTTCTTAGGAACAGTTTATAAGAATTCTTCTAGAGAAACCCTAATGGAAATTCTGAAACAGGATGGGCTTGACAAACTGTGCTGGATTGCAGCCAGAGAACAGTAAGACTTTGATTTCCTTTGTGAAAATATTCAGACTTTTTTGCCAGGTTCATTATTACCAATCTTGAGTGTTAAAAAATAATACAAATAAAGGTAATCAGTCATTAAGTCATTGCTGAGACTCTTTGTTTAGGTCATCATAACATAACAACCTTTCTGTTGTTACATTTTACATAAAGCATATTTTTAAATCTTGTATAGAAAAGTCTCCTATGTATATAATCATCAAAGACCATGTGGTTTTTTTCTTACAAATATTTGATTATGAGAATAAATACTTGTATTTTGTGAAGTCTAATCTCTTTAGTAGAAGAAAGAAGACAGTCATATTTTATTGTGTTCCATATGAGAGTGGATTTAATCTGTACAGCACAGATGTTTTTGACTAACAAGTGTAGGGTTCTGATTGTATTTCTAACTTTGAAAAGCAACACCTATACAATATTTGATAGCAGGCATAGTGGTGCTTAGGAGGACCTCTGCTGCCCTGATGAAGAGTCTCAGGAGATGGATTGTATCTGTGACATAAACTCTTATCTCCCAGATGTACTGAGGCACTTCAAGTAGATGAATTCAGGTTAAACGAATTGCTTTATGTCCTAACTTTTGAAGAGCAAACCTCTACTGATTTGAAGTATTTGAGGCCAAACAAAGTCATTAAAAAGTCCATTGAGTGTCTCCCTTTTTGTCTGTTTCTAAACTGTGCTGTGAAGTAAATTGATATATACATCATCCAAGTCAGGCATAAGATTTGAAGTGGCATTTCAATTTGTTTCTTGCACTTCTAAGTATTAATAATTTCCGAAAAGGAGCACATCTTACAATCTATTTTTAACAGTGACATATTCAATAAATTTTTCAAGACTCCTAAAAGTAAAAGTCTACTGACTCTGTATATAATATAAAATTTGTACATTGACAGCATTTTCAATTTTATAAATAATTGAAATTAAAGCATATCTCTATTTCTTTCATTGCAGTACCTGTGGGAAAAATATTAATTTTCACCCCTTTTACTTTCCTAGGTGGCAGCCTCAAGAAACAAATGAAAGTTTCAAGAACTATCAAGATGCCTTGCTGCAGAGTGATTTGACATTGTGCCCAGTGGGAATAAATACAGAATGTTACAGAATTTATGAAGCTTGTTCGTATGGATCTCTGCCTGTTATAGAAGATGTAATGACACCGGGTGATTGCGGAAATTCATCAATGTACCACAGTGCTCCATTACAATTATTAAAAACCATGGGGGCTCCATTTATCTTTATTAAAAACTGGAAAGAGCTTCCTGCTATTCTAGAGAAAGAAAAAAAAATGAGCTTACAAGAGAAGATTCAAAGGAGAAAAAAGCTTTTAGAATGGTATCGAAACTTCAAAGCATGGATGAGACAGAAATTTATTAATACTTTGGAAAATTCATTTTTGCCCGGTGATAAAGGATAAATTGTCCCTTTTGAAAATCTGGAATAGATGACAGCTTAATTTCCATTAACCTTCTGAGGCAGCTTTTACTCAAAAGTAACCTCACAGGACAGATGCATTCCTTTTGAAGTCAATGGAATTGCTCTAGCTTGGCCACGTTTAGCCCTCCATCCTTAATGATTTTCACAGAGGTTGTTGACTTAATAGGATGGTACTGTGCAAGGACGACAACAATTTTGGTACTATTTTCATAATTTCTATGCTCTTGTGTGACCTGATAAAATTTTTTTAGGAGAATATCTTCGAGCATGTGAATTTGGTAAAATCCAACATAACATCAATTGTGAAGAAAAGAGACTGGAGGTTGTATGGTACAGGGTAATTTATTAAGTAGACTAAGGAAGAAAAGTATTTTAACAAAATTGCCAGGTTTAGCGTATTCTGGTGGGTGCTTGTTTTGAAAATGTGAACCATTTACTTGGTTGACACCTCATTTCCAAGAAAGTGACCATAAAACTAAAGACTGTGGAATAAAAGTGTATATTTGACGGTAAAAATAGAGAACTCTTTCTTGAAAATACTTGATAGAAATAGATTTGCCCTTTAAATTCAGCTATCAAAATTGCGTTTTTTCATTTCTTTTTAGTCTTGAGCCATACCTTTCTGCATTTCTGCTGCAGGAACATTCATTACCTGTAGTTACAGCTGCACATTCTGAACACTGGGTCTTAGATGTGAACCTGCTTGTAGCTTATCTCATTCCTCAAAATCTGCTGAAACTTACCAATGCCAAAAGATGGCAGAAGTGTAATATTGTATGTTTATGGTACTATGTGTACCACAAACAGTTTCAATGTTTTTTTGTTAAATGTAACCAAAGGGATCTGTTCCTGTTCTTGAGTGTGTGCAGTTCCTTCCACTGTGTTCTGCTGAGCAGTAGGACTTCACACTCACCACTGCCATACCAAAGGGGTGTAATAGCCACTTTTGTCTGACCACAGCATGACATGTGGGGTCATTCTCATGCAGGAATTAAAAGGCCAGTGCAACTATACAGTTAAGTAGTACTCATTTGTGTAATGATACTGTCTAGTTCTGCAGTATGTGTCACACAAGAGCACTTCTGTGGGTAATCTGAATTGCATGTCTGACATGAACTTGTGTGACATATCATTCACCCATTCCATCTGAAGCATCCTGCAGTTGTAATACAATGCAAGCATACCCTGTTCAGCTGAGACTGGAAGTTCAGCTGTCACAGCTCAGCAGTGAGTTGATGATTCATCGTAAATTTCCACACTGAGGACCTGAAGCCACAGGGCCTAAAGTAGTACACGGCACTGGAGGGTTAGAGGAAATTTGAGTATTTGCAATAATCATAGAATCGTGGAATGTTGTGGGTTGGAAGAGACCTTAAAGATTACCAGTCAGCCTGCCATGGGCAGGGACACTTCCCACATCCCATTAGCCCTGGTTGCTCAGAGCCCCATTCAGCCTGGCCTTGGAATAGTTCCAGGGATGAAGTATCCACATCTTTTCTGGACAATCTGTTCCAGTGTCTTAACACTGCAATAATGTTATCTCACTGGTGTATTTTTCCTCTAGTAGAATCTTTAGTTCTAAACAAGCTACAAAACTGCAGAACAATCATTTAGAGCAGTGCTTCTCAACTTGTCAGCAGAAATCCCTTGGCACTCCTGCAGGATTTCAAGAAACTGCAGAAAACAGCTCTGAGAGAGAAATCTTTACCAGTCAGCTGAGAGTCTTATAAAAGAGGCTGCAGCTCTTAAAAAATTGTAGTGGTGTGCAGGTCAAAGTCTGAAAAACAGTTCAGTATGTTACTTGGTCACCATCAGAAGACACATGCTGCTGTTCATGAGCTCATTCCTAAGTAAACCTGGGAGTTTTTCAAAACTCATGGCAATTATATCTTAAGGGAGGCCAAGAGATGCACCAAGGTTTTAGCAGAATTTCATTTTACAGCTGCTTGCCTGCTTTTGGAGTTCAAAGAGAATTATTTATCTATTTTATCTATTTAACCAATTCTTGACACTTCACCTTTTTCAATCCAAGCAGGAATTGGCACCGAGAGTTTTTTCTTGTGTTCTATTTCTAGTGCTAATGGAAGTCAAGAGAGGGATCCTAACATGTTAGGCAGGTTGCTAGTGTTTTTACTGTTTTCTCATTCCACTGTCCAACTTATGGGAGAAGTTGACAACTCTGTGCTCAGTTTAGATCCAGAGCTGAGCAAGACAACAAAAGGGACCTTGGCAAAAAAAGGATGAGACTGAGGAAGGAAAGACAGTGAGGATTACAAGAAATCAGAGACGATGTCATACAGTGGTAGAGGCAACTGGTTTAAAACAAGGGAAGCAGTTAAGCCACTGGCAAAAAAGATGGCATGACTTGTCCATCTAGGATTAGGTAGTATCTGCTGTCAGTGAGAAGACAAATCAATTCAGTTGTTTAGTACTGAGAGGAGAATGCATGCTCTGGTTTTGTGCTTAGGGCTCTGGTTGGAGACTGGAGTGATGAAACATTGCTTTCCAGGCACAGAGCAAGGCCTGTTGTAACTGTGCATGGTGTCTCTTGGAGAGCTGCACAGAACCGAGCCTGTCTGGAGTCAGAATGCCAAATGTAGCTCCACATGTTAAACAGATTGCTAATTAAGTGGTGTTTTGCATCATGCTTTGATTGGTATGTGGAGTATATAACTCCACCAGATTCATTGTCAGAAGCATTTCCTGCTGGTGAAGACTACAGATTAAGCTGGCTTGCCGTGATACAAGAAAAAACAGATCCAGCTTCTCCCAACCTTAGTGTAACTTTCTCTCCTACATTATTCTGAGCCCATTAAGAGTGGCTGTGAACATATGGCATAAATGGTTTAAAATATCAGTTTCTGGAAAGCAATATGATTCCAGAGAAACATAACCAGTCTTCATAACTGTTTGCAATCCTGTAGATGAGGATGTGGCTTGCAAAGGATCCGTCTGCCATTTGCTTACCATTCTTGGATATTGAAGTTGTGATAGTGTATTTCAGTTGTTAGGTTTACCATCTTTCCATGGCTGAAACTTACACAAGGAGTGATATAACTAAGAGTTTTCTAGAGACCTTTCTCACAGCAATTACTAAGTTCGAATTAGGATCACTATGTGCTGGAATCACTAGTTTCTCTCTTGGCTTACTGCCCTCACCAAAACATTTGCAAAACCACAGAAATAAAATCCTGTTTCTTCTTGGCAAATGCTGCATGTTAGTAATAGCTGCTAAGAACTGGGCAAACTCAGGAGCAGCTTCCATGCTAGAAAATCCTAAAATAGTTCCAGAAATTCTTCCTACTGTGATCGGAAAAATGAAGGATGATTGAACAAGATTATGCTTATTTTGGCCTGTTCATAAAGACTGATGTTGGGACAGGCAAAAGTATTTCAAGTGCAGTTCCAACTGTGCTGAAAGAAACTGTTGCTTCCAAGAAAATTGCTGTCTTAAGGCATGTTGGGACTGCCATTTCCCAATAGCTAAGGCGTTTATGTAGTGCTGTGAATCCTACACAAAGGGTTTGATGAATAAGACGAAAAGAAGAGCTGACCTGATGAAAATGTGCCTGAAAGGATGATGTGCATTTTGCATTGTATCCCAGGACTGTGTCAGCTGGGGTTTTTTTGCTTTCTGAGTCCACAAAGTTAAGTTAAATAGTTTGTACAATAAGGCCTTCAGGGATCACTCCAAAGTGATGCTATAAAAACCATGCTGTGCAGCAGAAGTGACAGTGGATCTAAAATCTCATTCCAGCAGCTTGTGCAGTTACAAAGAATTATATGCCATTCTTACTCTTCACCAGTCCATGAATCGTAATTGATAATCTTCTTGATAAAGAAACAGCTGCAAAAGGTCACATTAGCAGTTGATACTTAAACTCTTTGGGTGGGTCAAATTTCAGGATTTCTTCAGCTCTCCTGAACAATAAAACCCAGTAAATTGTTGTCAATGTATCTTACAAACGTAAATTCCTTTTACATCTTTACTACTAATCTGAGCATGGAGGACTGCTTTGAGTGTTAAAATCTCTCCACATGACTCTAGTTTTAAAGAATGTAAAAGCTGAAAAAGCACTAGAGGAAACATCTGAGGACCAAGAAGAATGCTGAAAAGAAAAAGGTTAATGCCTACATACATGTTGGATTTATTTAATTCAAGGGTTAAAAGAGAAAATCCATCTTAGGCTGGAAGTACATGGCAGTAAAATGGTGAAGCAAAGATTTTCAAAGCAGGCTATGTGCACCGTTAGCCTCCTAGGGTCTGGTGGTTCCGTTTGGCTACTATTTTAAGTGTCTCTGGTTTGAGGTCCCATAAAGAGGCCTCAGTTTTCAGAGGAAATTGCTGCATATGTTGATAATCAAGAACCTGTTCAAATTGCTGTAGTTCCATACCCAAAAGCCAGTGCCTGGTGCTGAGAAGCTGGCTACCCAGCCAGGTATTTGTACAGTACCTTCTCTTGCCTCCTAGTTGTGTCAAGTGCCCTGGCAGCACAGGCATTGGTATGTACATTTCCTTCCCTGAACACCCGTGGGACCTGAGTGCAACTGTGAATGCTGCTATAGTAGAATGTAAGATATTTCTGATCCGTAGTCCCACAACACAGATGTGTTTCATTGAGCATACTATGAAATAACATGACTCATTCTCTTAGCCAGTCTTACACCAGCTTAATCACACAAGGATAGCTTTAGGTAAGAATCCTCAAATTGCTTCCTATATTCAGCAGTCCCATTTGACAGTGCAAAATTTCTGGGTTTCACATGACAGCATTCACCATTCCTATAGTCTTAATTTTTTTCATCTTCAGGAATATGTCATTTGTAGCTCTGGCTGCATTTTAAAACAAACAGAACTGAAGTATTACACCCAGTTTCATTAAATACATGCTTTCAGAAGATATGAGATGCAAGTGAGTGCATCAAAGAGAAATGAGTCATTCAGTAAGATCCAAATGAAGACACAACCCATTGAAAGACAGCAAGTTTTGCAGGTGGCCACAAATAAAGAAAAATCTCGGAATGACTGAAATTAGCCTGATTCTTTCAGATGAAGTTATTCAAACAGCACCAAACTGTTAAATGTCATATTTTGATGTTTGCTATATCAAAGTGGTTTTTGTTCAAGGCCCAAAATGTAAGGTTTCTACGTAAGTGATTCTTTTCATGTTTTTTCCTCTGGAAATGGAGTTTCTTCTGAAGAATAAAGGTAGTCTGTGGCCATGAGTGGAGATCCACTTTAAGTAATATTTTCTTAGGAGATGCTGAAACATCTTCCTCCGTGGCTGTTTATTTAATACATTTTCGTATTTGTGACAACCCTTGTCAGCAATGGCGCTACCATGGTGCTAATATCTAATTGCACAAACTTCTCTGGGATGTGAAATTACCTTGGTTCAGGCCTTCCATCCAGCCTGGATACTGGCACTGCCCAGCTGCCATTTCAGAAACACAGCCACAGGGAACTTCTGTGTTGAATCTCGTTGTTCCTGCTTTTGACAGGGGGCTGGGAAGGGTGGGAGGGGAGAGTAATAGGCTCCTGGGGTATTTACCCCCATTCTCACTGAATATGGAAATGGAGAATTAAGGGCAGCTCTGTTTCCCCTGAGGGGAAATGGCATGTACTGATTAATTGCTGTAGGAATTTAAATGGTGCTTCACACTTTCTTCAAATGCTAGCATAGCTTTAAGACAGCCAGTGATGTGTGTTTTCTGGTATGCAGTCTTTAATTGCATCTCCCTTTTTGCTGGAGGGTTCAATTTATTAATTTAATAGTGTTTTATCAATCTTTGTCAATGCAACCCTTTGCTGGTGATTGTGGAGTTTCATGACTGTTATACAGTGAAAACTAAATAGACTTACTAATGCTAAAATAGAGGACAATACTTCATCTGATGAGTATGCAAGCAGGGATCTGTACCTTATGCCATGTTGTAACAATTTTCCTTCCTTCCCCTCTCTAATCAGACTCTGACTGTTTCTTCTTCTGTGTCTCTTTGCTGACCCTCTTTTCACATTGTTATTTTCAGATTAGAGAAAATTGCTTTCTGTCTGGTAGGGATATAGTTTCCTTGTACCCATGGAGAATTTCACTGGGTACCCAGTCTCAAAGTAGATGTAATTAGGCTTTTGCTGAATTTCTACTGTAGCAAAACTCATGCTATTTCACAGCATGCTGCCAAAATAGCTCTCCATAGAATATTATTTCATCTGAGTGCTGTTTCTTAAACATTTAGTCCGTTGTTTAAGATTTTTGACTGTGTGTATTAAGAGTTCAGTGAAAAGGATTGTATTTGTAGGAAAGAAAAGAGGACTAACTTATAAACATCTCTTTGTTTTCCATCTTACAGCAAGGAATGCTCCTCATTCCCTGAATGAAACTTCACATGCAGCTATAGATACCTGAACACAGCTTATGGTGTTTGACACCAGAGTCTCAGACATCGGCTCATGACTTTAGGAATCTGAATTCAGTTCCCCACAACTAAGTTACCAAGGGCCAAATCCACCAGAGGTTATTCGCATCCAGGGTAAAGCCTGGGGCAGGGCAGTTCTGCTTAGATTGATGGTCCAAAGGACCAGTGCTTTCAGCTACTATACAGCCTGTGGTGCTTGGCCTGCTGGTGAGCTGTGAAACACCACAAACTGGTCCTTAAAACTATTGCTTCTTTTTGTTTCTCAGTTGCAAATGCACATTCCTCACATGCAGGTAAACAAGAAGTTCCCCAATCCTTCTGTTGGACAACTATACATTTTGAAACTTGGGGAGTTTGAGCATGCTTTGTTATCACTATCCCAGCAATTTCTACACTTGGTTAGTATTCTCTGATTGTGGTTCTATATATTGTTTACAAATGCCTTTAAAATAATCTTTCTTAAACAGAGCTGAAAACTGGCTGTAATAGTTTTCTGTTTAATACTTAAATCAAGCACTTAACCTGCGTCTGGGTCTATAATCAACAAGACATTTCTGCTGTATATAGCAGCTACCAATCTCTCTCTACTTTTCTGTTGGCTTTAATGACAGTATTTCAGTTACTAACCAAACCTCCTTTGAACATTAAATTGTTTTATCAAAGGAGCATAGCTTCTCCCTGTTGAATTCACAACTATGAATAACACCCTCTCTCTCCAGCATCTTGATGTCTCTAATATTTTTTTAGAGGCAGCTCTTCTTTAGGATTTTGACTAATTTTGGTTCCTCAGGCTGCAAGTCTACTCATAATCATGGCTATTGTTCTGCTACCTGCTGCAACAAATACAAGTAACAGATGATACTGAAGAAAAACGTGATTTTGTTATGATCTGACATCTTGGAATGACCACACATCACTGTGATATACCTAATCTCAATATGAGAAATATAAATCTTTCAAAAACTTTGTTAACAATTTGTCAGCTGCTTAATGTGGCAAGTGTAACATGACATTCATGTGAAGTGTGTGTTAAATGGCTGACTTGTTCAGGAGGCAGACAAGCATTCACTGAATATTATATGAACTTGCAGCAACACTTGACAAAGAAACATGTAAGTTGCTAAGAAATAAATACTACTGCACCAAATTAGATACGAAGTTTTTAAATCACTCACAATCAAATAGCAGTCTGAGTTTTGGTGACCCTATTGATAGTGTTCTGTAGCTTGCATTTCACATGAATGGGACTAAGGGTGACAAGAGTGACAGAAGGACAGAAACCTGAGGCTGCAACAGATGGAAGAAATCAGGTCTGGGGACAGCAGTAGCAAGCTCTACTTCGAATATCTTCAAGCACTGCCCAAGGCAGGAGCTTCACTCCCTGCTGTAAGAAACTCAGCAGTGTGATACTTGTACCACCCCCATTAAGTGTATTTCCTGGAGACCATTGTTTCAATAGTCACCAGTGAAGTGACTCAATAATATGGTATAGATGCACTCTTGCTAGAGACAAAAGATTGCCGTGGCTAGAGTAAAATCTACTCAAGCCACAGCAATCTGGGTTTATCAAGCACTCAGTCTGGGTTTATCCCAGACATGCTTGACCTCCTGTGTTATGCTGGCTGAAAGCTGGGTGCATAAGCTCTGACTGGAGCTCTGCAACCATCTAAAGGCCAAACCATATCTCAGGTAGCTCTCATCAGCACTCCCTGATACATCTGCGTAAACAGAGCTACAGAATCGGACAGTTATTGTGTGTTGACCACAGCCAGCAGCTAAGCACCCACATATCCTCTCATCATGACAAGAGAGGGAACAGGAGGCGTAAAAGCAAGAACGGTCATAGGTTGAGATGAGAACAGTTTAATAAGTGGCAGAAGGAGGAAAAAACAAGTAACATGACAGTATTCATTCACTACCTCCTAAGCATTCATTCACCACCTCCTACAAGAGAACAATTCCAAGGTAGTCTCTGGGCAACAACTGATTTGGAAGACAACCCCCTACTTTTTGGTGCTGAGCACGGCATCATCTCATAGTAAGTATCCTTATGGCCGGTTTGGGTCAGGCATGGGGTCAGATTTTTTACGCACCCCCATCCTACTCACTGCAGGGAAGGGAGCAGAGTGGGAAAAATAGGCAGCAACAACACTGCAAGCACTGCTCATTAATGGACAAAATATTGGTGGTGTCAACTGTTTTAGTCACAAATCCAAACTACATCATGAGGGCTACTATGTAGAACATTAACTCTATCCCAGCCACAGCCATTCCAACATCTTGTGCTGTCTACCTTCCCCAAGCATCCTCCTTTCCTCAGGTAGTCAGAGGTTGCTTTTCATGGCTGACTGCTAGTCATGCAATTTCAGGTGGAGGAAGTTGAAGAGCTTTTGCTTCAATGCAGTTAGTACGTGAATTTCACCTCTGTCAAATGTGATTTCCAAGAGATTCTGGAGAGAAGCCATACTGGAATCATTCCAAAAGTGTCTCTCTTCATTGCAGTAGCAAAAGATGACTACCACGTCATCCCTTGCTGTTTACTGAAAGTTGAATCCACTGAGGCTGCAGTGAATATAATGGCATTTAGAGAAGGCCAGTGATCCAGAACAGGCCTTACTAACTTATCTTAATACCTCATGTGCAAGAGGTTTTGACTCGATTCATGAAGAAGTTCTTCTGCATCACAGGTACAGTAGCAGGTCTGTTACAATTTAAACATCCCTGGTAGGCACAGGAAGGACAAACTACACTTGGAACAAAGGAAAAGTTAGTTCACAAGAGATCTTTGTGGTTGAGACTGATCAGTCCAGATTATCAGTAGGTACATCGAACAGATGGACAGTTTGTCAAATGGGCAGCTCTGTAGACACCACAGGCTTGTATGTCCTTCACGGCAAGTATCTGACGGAGCAGTGTGAGCTCAAAGACACCAACTGTGCTCCCACATCCATTCCCTGTTTATCATCCAAGCTTCTTGTTCCTGTTGTACTTATGGCTGGTAATTCTGGTTCGTGCTTCTCCTGATAAAAGCTGAATCAGGAATGAAGAAAAGGTTCTTAGAGGTTTCTTTTTTAAAATCACACTTGATTTCTTTCACTGAAAGTATATGAACTTCTGCTCACTCTTTCTTTCCCTCCCCCGCCAAGTTTTCACAGAAAGAACTGCTTTGCTGGAGAAATTGAATAAAAACAAACTGCAGAGAGCAGAGCTGTAACTATTTTTTATTTAAGCAATAAAAAAAGCAATACTGCAATCCTTAATTAAAGGAAGTTGAGACAACTATGTGGTTTAATGATCTGGTAGAACTCTTTTTATTCCAAGAAGGGCTACATTTGTCAGGACAGGAACAATCAGGGAAATATATCTTGTTTATCTCACAGAATGACTGTTATCTCCTGAAAATAGCAGTTCTCCATTTAATGAAGTGCAGTTAGAGTTGATTTCTCAGTCCCCTCTTTGTGCCCCTGAGTAAATGCATGTGGGCATTTTTATACAGGAGTACTCTCAGAAGACGTGTAGCTGGCACGGCCTGCTTGGTAGTGTCTATTCTCCTTCATCACCCCATCCCAGTAAGTTAGCCATGCCAGATAA
This sequence comes from Dasyornis broadbenti, assembly GCA_013397935.1. Classification (NCBI taxonomy): domain Eukaryota; kingdom Metazoa; phylum Chordata; class Aves; order Passeriformes; family Dasyornithidae; genus Dasyornis; species Dasyornis broadbenti. The sequence goes on from VZRN01006818.1 coordinate 1,249,213, forward strand.
TAAGCACTGAAGAGGAGTGTTGCAAAGAGCACTTGGCAGTTCTGGACTATTATTCTGTGTAGTTACAGGACTGTCTCTCAAACCCTCCTTTGCTCAGCTCTCTTCAGCTCCTTGTCCCCCAGGCCATACATGTATGAGTTGCTTCTACACAGCAGGGTGTCCTCTGTCTCCACACTGGTAGCATATTCTGTCTCAGGTCCATGATCTATCCTCAACAGCAACTTGCCTATGAATGAGAATGGGAAGGGCTTGCAGAAAAGCTCTCATGTCCTGCTTTGTCTGGAGGTGTTCCCCTGCAATGCCCTGAGCAGCTATGACTAGCCAGATTGGTATGATGCTCAGTTAAGATCATGCATGGACATGTAACAACTGAAGTAACACCTTGTGTCCTTAAATGCTGTTTTGTCTTAAAAGATAATTAAATTTTTCTCTTTTTGATAAGCACAATGCCTTCCTCAAAGCAGCAGGTGGCTGGAACCATTTAGTCAGGTTTGTAATTTTCCTCTGATGATCGCATTTACTAAAGTTTAGCTCCTGGGAAGCCAATGAGACACGTGCCCATGCTATCAAGAGCACTTCACAAAACACTGGGAGGTATCTTCTCTGCCTTTGTGTTTTTAAGGAACAGAAACATGTCAATCCTGCCAGTTGGGTCAGGTAGGATAAGGAGAGGCTTATTGCCAGAACCACTCTCATTCATGAAGAGCATCTTCAGAACTGTTTTATGAATAGGATCTAAAAAGATGAAAACACATATCAGGAGAGAATTTTGTTTGTACTATCCTTGTCTTTTTGGGAATACCCATAATTGCTAGGATATTGGACTAGAGGTTTTTCCATATGATATGGCTAGAAAAGATATATTTTCAGTGGTTACAAGCTGGTATCAATCAGGAATACTGAAGATGATCTGGGTTTCTTTTTAGATTTTCAAGCAGAGCATTTCCATGATGAATATTTAGAAAAAAAGGTGTGTAGCCAGGCCAGTTTTCATATGTAACCTTTTCACCAGAGGAAAATAGCACTTTGATAAGGTGCTTTTCAAAGGAAATTTTGTGTGTGTTTTTCTGGAAAACGTCTTTCCATGCATACTTTGGTGTAAACCTTGTTTATTTAATACAAATTTACATAATAAATTCCAGCCTTTTATTTCAGAAGGCTTTTGCAGATATTGACTCATCCATATAGTGGAATAAAAAGACCTGACCAGACCAAATGTAGCAGATCTGACGGATGTCTCAGTAAGGCCTGAGGCTAACCTTCATATCTGAAAACTGAACAGTCCAATGAAACTACACAGGAGTAAGGCTGAACGCTGGCTGTGCTGTTGACCAGGTACGCTCATGAGATGGGACACAACCAGCCATGGGGAGAGGAGAGCAGAGGATCTGCCTTGCCAGATACACACAGGATGCCCAGCATGGATACTGGAGCTGGACACCCTGTGCGGGGCTTGACTGAGGACAGCTGCCAGTCAAGCAGGAGAGCTCTCCTGGGCTATGTGTTCTGCTAAAAGAGCTAAGCAAATCATCCTGTATGAGATGAGCAGAGAGCTGGAGGGTGCTGAGGGGTTCCCAGGGCTGGCTGAGACAGGGCTGAATGTATCGTGAGCTGAGAAAGAGAAGCTGTGCTGGTGGCCGTGTGCCATGGCCCTTCTGCACAGCCTGTGCCCTTGGAGGAGTGTGGGAAGCAGGGGAATATTGTTACTACTTTGAAGCTTCCTCTGTGCCTCTGTAATCAGAGGAAGATTAAACCCTTTCACAATCACTCCCCATGGGATGGAAATTGTTGGTGCAGCACGGCCAGTGCTGGGGGCACTCCTGACTCCCCTGTCCTAGCTCCCATTGCATCCTGACAAAAAAGTAAAAATGAGCACCCATTTCACCTGAACTCAGGAAGTCAAGAACTGACCCAGATGCCAAAGAACACAAAGGAAAGAAAGAAAGAAAGAAAGAAAGAAAGAAAGAAAGAAAAAGTGCAAGAGGAATTGAAGCCTTAAGAACATAAATTCTAGCTCCTTAGTGTTTTTCAGACCCATAGGATGATTCAGATGATTAGACTAAGAGTGTTTTACAGCCTGCTGAAGAAATATACAGAAGGCTAAAAGGAAAATGGTGTAAGTCTCTGTGTCAAACATCAAATCACAGAACCACAGGATATGCTGGGTTGGAAAGGACCCATGGGGATCATCAAGTCCAACCCTCAGCCCGGCACAGAACATCCCCAAGAGTCACACTATGTGCCTGAGGCCATGTGACCATTCCTCTTCGAGTCACTAACACCTTGAAACTAAATATCCGTGGTCACATCTGCTCTGTGAAGGCAGAAAGAGCATTGCATGTTGATATTTGCCACAGACCAATATATCACTTTGGTAAACTTGACCACCAGCACATAAACAGCTGTCGGTAACATGCACGGAGAAAAATCAGGATCACTGTGAGGGATTTCAATGTGAGTAATGTAAAAAAAAAAGACTCATAAAGCCAGAATGAAATATCGTTGAAACTCTTCAGCATTGTAAAGGATGATTTGCTAACTAGCAAAATACTCCATCCAATATTCTAGTCTTGTCAAAACTTCGTCTTGCAAAGGAGAGGAGAAAAGTCTGTGCAACAAAAATGCAATAGTTGTTGAGGTCACACTGACTATTTTGGTCATAAACAGCCTGTTTGCTGTGGAGCAGAATCTCAGCCAATTCTGCAGATTTTGGTGATTGCCCCCAGAAAAAACTGGGTTTGGGGCATTCTAGCACTGCAAGTATTAAAATCAAGACTGGACCTTCTTTTGAAAAACACATTCTCTTTCAGTCTGAACTATGAGACCTGAAGCAGCCCTTCCTGAAATCTCTGCTCTGTATAATGAAGCAGATCAGCCTAGGAGATCCACAGTGACTTCTTAGTAACTCACACTTAATAACTATGACAATTAATGTAGGCAAGTGTCATAATTTATTGGTGATGCCATATGCCCAAGCACCTGATGTTCTCAGTGGAAACATTATAAGCTAAACTTCAGAAATGCAGCTTAATTGTAATGCTTGAGATTCTGTTTGTGCATTTGCCTTTAGTAGAAGGTGCTCAGTTTACATTTTGCTGTATATGCAATATTGTACTTAGAGAAGAGCAGTCTTCTTTAACACCCAGATGATGTGAAATGTCATGGCAAAAATAACGAGCATTGTTTTCATATAAGTAAGACTAAAGAAAGGAATTATCCAGGGAGTCAATACTCTATTGACAAGTAATCCCAGGGAACAAGAAACAGCATATTTACAAAAATAAAAGAAGAACTGACACAGTATCAAGCTGCTCTATAACCTACATTCATCTGTCACTTGTTTTTCATCATCTTCTTTTGACAGCTTTAATTTTTTTATTCCTGATCAAGACAAAATGTCAGGTCCCCAGCAATTTAAGCAAATATTTAGAAACTATGTGCTCTGTTAAGAAAAAAAAACAACTTTAGTCTGACATTGTAGGTTCAGTATTGTGAGGATGAACTAGTTATCATCCTGGTTTGGAGCTGAGGTGTCTAGATTTTATAGAATATCATTAAATCAACAATGTGATCTTTACTGTTACAGATGAATATCAAAAGGAGCTTGAAAGGTTAGTAGAGTTGGTGGTTTTGTTCTGCTGGCAAAATAGATTCCTGTGTCTATCAATCAATCAATCAGGTCAGGTATACAAAACACCAAATGCACTTTTATTTGTCTGTAACTTTTGAACCATTGTTTTAGATGATACCATTATGTTACTCAGTGGAGTCTAAAATACTGTCTTGACTCTTGTAAAAACAACACCTCTATTTCTCATCAACTCTACTTCCTGAAGTATTTTGATTTTAATCCACTCACAGGAAAAAAAAATAAAGTAACATTTTCTATAAAACATTCAGTTTGAGCTGTTTAGAAATAAGCAGGACCATGTTGATAGTGGTATAATGAAAGTGAGATTTAAGCTAACACTGAAATATATTCAGACTCGATTCTTGCTCAGCAGGGTCTCTTCAATGACATTCGTGGGAGGAAAAGTCAAATCACCCTGAAATGGAAGAAAAAAGATTATGTCCTTTCAGAAAGAAACTTTTCACAAGCATTTCTTGTATCTTAGCAACAGTATATTTAACAATGGGCTGATTTTTTAAAATTTATTTTTATTTTTTAATCTTGTTTTATGCTGGTTTACTAACTGGGCTTAAAGGATGAGATCAGACTGTGCATAGGTAGCTGGAGGAAAAGGATGCTTCCCTTAGCATCTCCAACCCAGCCACAGTGCTCACAGTATGTTACTCTCAGCCACTGAAGAACCACCTCAGTACCTTGCTGTTGTACCTCTATAGAGAAAAAGCTGCCTGAGAAGTCAGTTTATCATTACTACTTTTCAGCAGTATGGGATGATTTTTAGAAAAATGTTTTATTTATATGATATAAATAGAGAAATTCAGTAGATTTCCTCATCTTACAAATATTCCTCATGCTATGTATTCTTTCAGAGATTAATGCTCTAAATCCGCTGTGAATTATAACAGGATATGTGTAATCTACCAGTGACACTTCAATGCTTAAAAGTCTTTGGCCTCCAGCCTTGGGCATATCAAGGACCAAGCATGTTTCTCTTAGATCATCCTGTTCACTCCCTCACAGCTCAGTGCTCGAGAGCCCAAACCTGCCCCCACTGAAGCGGAAGGCAAAGCTCCAGCCTTAATCAGTGTTTGCAGAAGATTAAGCCTTTTGGCTTTTTTGTAGAGACTTTTTTGTTTCACAAACAAGGTCAAATTAAACGCAAGGAAGAGCCTTTTAGCTGTTTGTGAGGAACATTGGGATGATGGAGAGAGACCAAGATTTGATGAGAGTTTGAGGTTCTGCCAAAGGATCTCCAAAATTTACACATACCAAGTACAGCTACACTACTAAACCAAGCCTGGGCTGGCTTGTTGAAGCTGTTCAATTGTGCCAGCTCTCTCTCATCTTCTGTCTTGAAGACAGCTAAATTTGCATTTACATTATAGATGTTGTTCCACAGCACAACTTTCCACATGGCAGGTGGTTTTCTAGTAAGATGACATTTGTTCCTAATTAATGTATGCAGTTCTTTGCTCAGGCTAGGTGATCAAAACAAGCCCTGCCAAGAAGAAAGAAAGAAAGAATTCCCAGCGTGAACACTGGGCCAGCTTTCCTGACTATTTCAGACAATTAGCTCTGCAGCTGATGTTAAATGTATCACTCCTTTCTGTTCCTCTTGCTTCTGCTAGATTATGGTTATGTTGCCTTCCTCAAGATCATGGACAAGGTGAGCCCATTGGAGAGCAAGCTGCTCTGGGTGACCAATAGGCAAGGAAGCCTCCCTGTTCTTCTTTTTCTTCCTCAATAAGTTTTCATACTTTTATCATGAAAATTAATGCTGAGCTGCTGTGTATCATCAGAGAATTTACAAGTCTGTCCATGGAAAGGAGATTTTGAAAGAGGATAACCTTTCCAAGTTCATGACCCCTCCTGGATGACAGAAACCAGAAGGTAGTAGGTGGCTATAGAAGCTGGCTAAAACAGCAGAGGTCTGGAAAACCACTGCAAACAAGGTCTGCATTATGTAGAACCTGGGAAGGTAGAATTGGCGTAACATTTTGCTTACCAAATTCTAGCTTCCAACTCTGATTTTCAGATCACCACTGTGTGGCAGGGAGATGATCCTGCTTAGCACCACACTGGTACAGCCGTGCAGGCTGCTCATCATAAGCAATAGCTTAATCTTCTTTCAAGGAGCTCAAGGTCCACAAAGCAAGCTGGAAGTGGCAATATGCAGACATATGTTCTGGTATATTTTGAAACTGAGGTGCAGATTAGACTGCATGTGTGTAAACATAGCCATTACTCACACGTGAGCATGCAATGTGACTCTAATAGCCTGTCTCCAAGCTGGTCAGGAAGGAAACACAAAATCAGCACAGGACCAAGGCATCCTCATGCAGTGTGAATGCAGCCAGCCCCAGCTGTGCCAGGTACAGTGCAGGCCAGTAAATCATTTGACCCCTGTTTATCTTTGAGTACAGCAAACACGTTACAGCCAGGCTGACAGGTCCTTGGTCCAGGCAGAAGGCATACAGTGACAGTTTGATGTCCTCCTGAGGCCAAAGCACTAAAACTGAAGACAGGACTTCTGTGCCTCTGACAGCTGCTCCGAAATGAAGCATTGAAGAACTCGTCTTGTCACCAGGCCTCAGCAAAGACCACCACTTAAAGAGCTTTAGAAGCTCAGGAGGTGCCTTGGCAAGGGCTGTGTAAGTACCACAGACACAAAGTATGTCCATTGCTCCTTATGTTCAAAGGATTGTTGCTTTCTCTGAACTGTTTCTCAAATATCAAGTTTTCCTTATCACCATGGTGGTGCCAACACCCCTCAGAAAAGACAGAAGGCCATGTGCTCCCTGCCCTACCCTCTAATAAACAATGCCTGTGCCGCTCTGCCCCAACTCTTGTAACTCCTAGCAAGACACTTGGAGGACGCTTTGGGTACCTCTGCATTGTGACCTTAACTCAGAGCATCAGCCTGCAGCCAGCCAAAACTCCCTGCTCCCGATTGTGCTCCCTCGCTCTGTGCCACAGATGGCAGAAAGACAACTGCTGTGACCCTCCCTGCAACTCAGGTAGCCCAGCAGAGAGTGACAGTGGCCCACAGGGGTGTATTCAACAGCCCTGGGTTGGTGAATGCCCTGGTTCTGCAGATTTGTACCTGGCAGAGCTGGCTGAGCTCTGTGCACCAGACCAGCCGGGCCAGCCAAGAAACACAGACATGTTGCCCTGCTCACGGCTCCTGCACTGGTGAGGCAGGAATGGCAGCTATTGCAGTGATGGATACAATTTAGGGCAATTAGCAGGAAACCTCATTTACCCCTAGAAAGTGGAACACACTTACTTTCTTCCCAGGGGAGGATGGTCCTTTGTAACACGCAGTGAATGAAGAGGGCAGGGTAGGTTTGTGGTGGGACAGATACGGGCCAGAAAGGGTCAGAAGAGGGATTGAGCTGACTTTACAGACCTGGTGACTTGGGCTTATCACAGACCTGGAGAGGTCAAATGGCAGGTGAGTGCCCATGGAGGCACAAATACCCAGCAAAAGGGAAAATACACAGAAGGGAGGGCAGCACAGGAGAAAAGTGAAGCAGATTCTTGAGATGAATGGGAACTGTTATTCATTTAATGCTGGAGCCTCTCCTCAAAGGGTTTTTTCTTTAATTCCTCACACTACAGAAGGAAGTTACTAAAACATAAAAAGATGCTGGAATAAAGCATGTACATCGCTGTTTGTTCAATTTAAAAAATCTACACAAATATCCTAATGAACTTTCAGCTAAAGAACAGCAGTCTCTTCTTCTTACCTGGTACTGTGAGGAAAATTATCTAATTTGTCCTCACAGTATGAGTCATCAACCAAAAAAGGAGATTATTTTATATGTTTGCCATAATTAATGACACCCACATAGAATGAGACTTTTGCCCCCTCTGTAAGCTAAAACTTAACTTGCAGAAGGATCTTTTTGAACACAGTGGCACTAAACTTATCGGTGGCTGAGCACAAAGCCTTTTCATCTTGCTTTGAAGCCATTTATGAGGGTCTTGCAGAAACAGAGAATAAAGCTACCTTTCTCTCCTACATGTTCTTTCATTACAAGCTCCCCAAGGATCATAAAGAAATAAGAAACATTATGAATATTCATTTCAAAAAGTTCAGTTAATACTTGTGTAAAAAGACTTTCAGCTGGCTTATGCAAAAGCACACTGGAGACTTTGCTTGTGTGTCTGCCCGTAAAGCTCAAAATATCAAGAACTCAGAAACAATCATGGCTTTCTCTTTCTCTCAATTATATTGCAAGACCTTATTCTTCATCTACTTCATCCTTTTATCATCAGACAACTTTCATCTTGAGAAGATTACAGGGTACAATGGACTGAATATAACATGCAATGAGCCTTAAAAACTTTGCCGTAGGACTATGGGTAGAACAGCCTCTCTTCAATTATTTTTATACCTTGAGAAATTCCTTCTTCAAAGTATATGTGTTGTCCTCTTCATTAAAGTTAGTAATCATGCTGAATCACATTTCTTTTTTTTTGTCATATTTTATGCAGAATAGATTTTTTAAATTCTCATTTAATGCCTCGCCTGGCTGGGTTTAGTCCAAGTGTCTGAGCAGTACAACTTTAATTTTTTGCTTTCTTCTCAAAGCCAACTCTCGTTTCTTCTTTTTGAGGACTTAAAAAAAGGAACAAAATTACAGGTTCTGGTATTTTTTACTTTATTTATTATTTTCAGTAATTTTCAATTTTTGTCATCTAAGCCACTTTTCATGGCACTGCAAAATTTCAGACAGCACAGTATTTTGACCTGGGCTTCCATGACACGCCTACTGGCACCACCATCTCCTCCATCCACCATCTCCACCATCCACCTCACCACCATCTCCACCATGAGGTGGCTGCTCAGGCAATGGAGCTTCCTGAAGTCCCCAGCTGGAATTCAGCCATTTGGTATCCAGCACTTTGCTCTGCCTGTTCCTAAACAGGCAGGAGCCTGTCCCTGGCTGATTGGAGGGAAGAGAAGTCCGTGGATATAGTGTGTTGGTGTGACAGGTCCAAGCCACAGGCAGGAATCCAGAGGGATAGAGAGACTGACTCTGGCTTGGTGGTGGGGTAATTTCTTGAGGCATGGTGTGAGAGGAAGGTTTAAGGCAGTGTGACATTTGCAGAGGTGCAGCAAAGTGGGGATGGAACACTCTCTCTCCAGGGGCCAGAATGCTGGAGCCAAGAGTGGAGGAAATGCCACTCCTGGGCACTGCTCCTCAGTGGGGTGGTGTCAGGGTGAAGGAAGGCAGATGGATCAGAGTTACAAGAGCTACTTCCTGCCTTCTCCTCCTGGCCACCCCAGAAGCTACACAGCTTTACCTCCAGCGAGGAAGCACGGTGCTGGGAAGACCTGAACCTGTGTCCCTCTTGTTATTTTGTCTCACTCACCAGGACTTCATCTTGAAAAACAAGAATTAAAAAGGCTTACTGCTTAGTCTGATTTAAGATGAAAGATACTTTCTGGCAGGTATATAAGAGTTGGACTTTGAAAAGATTTGAACAGTTATGAAGAGCAGTATGAACATTTTAGTGTTGTGGGAGGACACAGTGATTGAGAACAAGGTGAGGTCTCAGATAACTGAACTGAAGTTAAATGGACCAAGGGCCCTGATCCAGCAAAGCCACTTCACACAGGCACAGTGGCTCCTATGCTCTGTTCTGAAAATGTGCTTTGGCTGGGATGTTGCGATACCATTTAATATCTGATTTAATATCTTAGTGAATGAGCTACTGACAGCATAGCTGAAGAGGGGAAATATGCTTTTCTTAGCAAAGAGAATACAGAATATTGACAAGTAGAGAACTGCTCTCACCAGAGCTAAATTTTCTCTCCACTTTTAAGCCTGCTTTCTGTAAAAGACATTAGCTTCATTCTCCCTTGGCAAAACCAACCACAACAAACATCCCCAGTTTGAGCTGTGCAATATAGGAACTCTGAAATGTTCATTTTCAGAATAGCTATTTCATACTCGCATTGTTATTTCAGTTGCCATATTAAAAAAGGTTAATGAGATTTCTGACAGTGAAAGAAACATCTAGATAAAATGCTTTCTAAACATTAGATATAGACTTATTGTATTCCTCCATAAATAGGAGTATCAAGCCCTGTCTTCCCAGTTCAAGATAAGTTGTAACCACACATTCAGTGAGTTCCTGGGTTGACTCAAGATATCTTAGGTTAACATAGAAACTGATAAAAAGAAAAGTGACAGATGATTTTCTCACTATCTCTGTTTGGTTTTTTTAAAGAGCTAATGAAAAACAAGCTGGTTGAGATTATGTTTGCCTGAGGTAATCAGTTTTTTTGATATGTGAGTAAGGTATGATTAATTTTTTTCATCATAGTAAACATAGGGTGAGTAGGACTGTGAGCCTAGGCTTGCAAATTTTCATGACAGCTTTGCATACTGAAAGGATTCACATAATGAAATAATGCTGGAAGTTAATAAAAGAAACACAGCTTCTCCTGTGATCCAGATACTCTCCAAGATACAGAATCCTACAGCCCCTTGAAGTCAGTAATGCTATATCAAATGAGTTCAGCAGTTTGGAACACACACATAAAGACCAATTCAAATTCTCCTTCCATGTTGGTACCTGTTTGCATGATTACTTATCCAGGGCATTGTTCTAGCAAAAGGTAAGTAAAATATTTGTTTAACACTAAAGATAAATTAATCACTCCTCTGTTTCATTAGCAAAGTAATGAAAAGCTAGGAAAAGACACAGCCTAACTCTAAATACAATTCTAGACACAAGCCTGCCCTAAAAGAAAATTAAACCATTGGCCAGACACCTAACCTTGCTGTATACACACCTGTCTGCTTGATGGTCCCCTCCATTCCTGCTTTTGTACATGAGTGGTTTGGGCCTGTAATTAAACAGGTCTAGGAAACAGAGGCTGCTTACTCAGAGAAAGATGAAGAGGAAACAGAGGGTTTAACGTCTACAGTTTATACAATGAGCTCAAACTTATGTGTTTCAAGGCTTAATGTTGGATGTATGGTCCCCAAAACAGAGTCCAGGAGTCTCCTATAGGTTCACGTTGAATGCCCAGAGTTAATTAGGCATCCCATTTCCTGCTGACCACTATAACATTGGCCTGCTCATCAGTTTTATAGCTCTCAAGTCTGATTTAATTAATTCTCCACAGGGACAGCATAGCTTCACACCTAAGTTTGTACAAACTTGGGAGATGCCTGTCACAAGCCTTGGGACTCTGTTTTGCATCCCAGCTACTTCAAGGCCAATACATTATCTGACTCAGCAGCACTCAAGTCCTCCTTGAATTCTGCCAAGGGAAGTAGCAGTTTAAATTCATCAAACTGAAAATTTGACCTAAGAAGAAAAGGAAAATTTTAACTTCATGGATAGATGTCAATTTGCTGTGGGGCCTTTGGGGAAGGTGCAGCTGCAGTTGTGTGATGTTCTTGAGGAGTCGGCAAAAGCTACTGCTCTGCAAAGTGAACCTGATTTAACTTGTTCCCTGTGGCTCCCAGAATTGAGTCATCCTCTTCAGTATGTCCTGCTTTGGTACAAAATCTGTTCATTACATCACCTCCAGATCAACCATGCAAGTAAAATGGATCTGACACACATTTTTAACTTGCAATGATTGTTTTTGCCAACTTTTCCTAATTAGTGCAGATTCTCTCTGTGACCTATTTTCAGGAACTGAGCAGTTCAGTCAAGCCTGGATGATAAGAGCCTGTGTTTTTACTTCTACTAAATGACATAAAGCTTATCTGTAACTTCAAGTTTCCCTTTAGCTGCTGTGGTTGCAAAAATGCTATAGGTACAAAACAGGACACTTATTTTCAAGGTTAAACCTTGAAAGTCCTCCAAGTCCTCAGCACTGAAGACATTTTTAATCAGAGAATCTCTTCTGTACTTCATCTCCACATTATATCTACAGAGCAGATGTGACGTTCCCACCTCATTCCTCGCCAGTCTTGCTGCAGAGCAAGACTTGCTTTCATTTTCACTCTTGTGGTCCTGCCTGTTTTTAGTTCAGTGAATCTTATTATCCTGTCTGAGCTGCCACACAAGTTTCATGACTGGAGGAGAGACTACTTCCCTGGCTGGCTGTTGCCTGTATTCTGGTGTTTCTGGTTATGCTCTTGGGCAGTTAAGAGATGTGGCTGTGAATTCCTGAGGCTATGGCAGGTGTGCTTTCTAAGGGAGTACTCCAAGACACCCACTCATACACTGCAAGCTGAGGAGGGATGCCAGGCTTATTCCCATGCCCGTGTCTTCTGGCCCACACAAGGCAGCTCCCACACTGCACACTGGATTTCCTGGGCAGTCGCATCTTCCCATACATTTAAAAGGGAAGTGAACAGCTAGGACAACTTAGGCTTTAGGCACTGCGGTGCTTTAGTTGTAGCAACTAAAAACTTACACTGGGCCAATTTGATGTATGTAAAAGACAACCTCTGAAGTGCACTGACAATCTTGTATCTACTCTTCACAGGTCTCTTTATGAAAAGCAATATAAAGTCCTCCCAGCCTAATACAATTTCAAGCCAAAGCAATAAATTCTCCAACCAAAAAAGGTATTTTACTAAGTGGTCTGTCTTGCTCTGTCCTGAGTGCTCAGGTGGGATGCATCAGCTGCTGGTCCTCCAGCTCAGTGTGGCTGCTTGGGAGGTGCCCATCAGGCTCTGGATTTAAGGATGGGCTTTTTCATTCTGCTCCACAGGCTGAACTTGCCAACTTCTGAGTCATGTCCTATTGCCATGGGTTTGGGTTTTGAGACTGAGGTTTTTTTTTTCCTCTGTAGGTACTTTCAAGTTAGCTGAGAAGGTTTGGGGGAAGGGAAAGGAAGAGACAGATAGTAATTGGGTCTTCTGATCGGACTCCCTTCTCTACATGTTTCACAAAATCATAGAATGGTTGAGGTTGTAAGGGACCCAAGCTGGTTGCTTGGGACCATGTTCAAATATCTTCTTATTACCTCTAAGAATGGAGACTTCACAACCTCCCTGGGAACTTGTGCCAGTGCTGAGTTTAATAAAGTGTATGTTCATATTCATACTAAGTTTAGTGTATTTCTTGCATTTTATAAAATTAGGTAAGGACTCCATATACATATTAAAAAAAAAAAAAAGCCAGAAAGTGTAATATGAAATTAGTGACCAATATTCTGAGTATGAAGCAATAGTACCTGAGAAAATCTTTGTTCCCAGGTAACCATAGAGTGAAAAAGCTGTACAGAACTGAGTATGCTATCAGGGAGTACTCTTAATGCCACCCTCTCTTAGATGACCTCCCAGAGCTATTTTCTTATAAGGAGTCATCAAGCACTCAGTTATTTCTTGAAGGTTTCTTAATGGACAATTAGGTGTTAAAACAGCAAAAGAGCACCATCTCAATAGGGACTTGGGACCATCTATAAAAATAAATTAAAAAAATAAAATTGAGGTTTGATAAAATATAGAAATATGGTAGAACTGAGTACCTATGTACAAGAATTCAATTCAAAGAACTCTGCAGCAACTGGTTAGTAATGCTGGAGGCACCCTGCCTCACTAGAAACTTGTCTATGCCACTTGAAAACTTTTATTTGGTGTAGCTCAACCTTCCCGCACATCTGGGATTTATTGCCTACAAGCAACTAAGCATCTTTTTAAGTCTCTTAAGAGGTCCAGTCCAAATAGCCATCTCAGAGTTTATTTAAAGCCCTCAAATATGAAGGTATCTACAAAACAGAGCTGTGAAATTGTGACACCTTTTCTATAACCCACCTTCTGGCTGGCATATTCACCCCTATAATATTCCTAATTCATTCCATCAAAATAGGTTTGAATAGAGAAGTGACTCCCACATTGCAGGGTGTGCCAGGCAGTGTGCTTCAGGGGATTATTGACTCCTTTCCTGCTGAGGCTGGACCTGCAAAGATGGATGATATTTACAATTTCTTCCACAGGTATGTTCTTCACAGAGGCTAGTACACTGAAGACTGTGGATTAGACTATGCATCAGCTCCATGGCTTTGCAAAGTGTTTTACTAATGTCTTCCACTCTCAGTCTTTTTAAAATATAGTGCAGGAATTACAGTTTACAGTAACCTGGGAATATAGTATATATATGGGATCTAGCTTTTCAGGTGTACTTAGCTTACCTAAATCCATTTGAAGGATGTTGTATACTACTGATATGTGCCAAGATGGTCTGCATATTAGTGTCTTTCCTTACACAAGATAAAATGCAAGCCATAGGAGAGAAAAATAGCCCAAATTTCTTGTCTCTGTGAGTAGAGAGACGTAAGCACATTCTGACAGAGAAAAAAGAAGAAGCAGTAGTCCCTGACTACATGAAGGATGGTTTATAAATTCTATAAATCCTGAAACATTCAGGGAAAAGAAAATAGCTTCTGCATAATTATCCTTGGACCGTAATACTGAGGCATTAGGTATGCTTAGGAAAAACACCAGAAACACAGAATGCTTGATTGAGGCAAGGCACATTGATGATTGGGAAAAGGAGCTTTATTTTTTAATAAATGTCATTTTAAAAGCAATCAGGCAGAGTCAGTGTTCTTAATTCTGTGGTCATACAGTATCACAGGGACATAATTAAAAACAGTTACTTTGCCAAGCTGAGAGACATGCAGTTGCCAGGCAACATTCTATATACTTTGAGAACATATAACACATGATTTATGTAGTGCTGCTGTTGTGTCTCCAGATGCTGATACCATTGTATCTGATGCAGATTCTCATAGGCTCAGCCACCACCTATCTATAACCATCATGCTGAATCTATGCTTTGGTTTGCCAGCACTATCCATCAGCTGCAAGCCCATTTTTAAACCTACAGATTGAATCACCACTGAACAGTCAGTAATGTGAACAGAAGTTGATTGGAAAGGAGCAGTAATGAACTGCATTAATCTCCTTTCATTACTTTTCTTTTAATACCAAATAATCAATGTAATAATATTAAATCATCAATCTAAAAATTGTTAATATAAATGTTGGGGCTTACTGTATTTTTGAAAATGAAAGCATTTATAAAATGCTTATGTCACAAGACGTCATCTCCCAAGATGCTAGAAAGATCTATGGGATATGAAAATCACAACAAAGAAATTACACCCAGAATCAGAAATATTGGAAATCTCCCAAAATAATTGTTCTGTGCTTTCAGGTTCTTGGAAAGAAAGAGCGCATTTCCATTTTGATCCATTTCTTAGCCTGGACTAGACTTTGTCATTCACATGCTCATGGCTTCATCCACTGCCATACCTGAAAACTCATAAAAGAAGGCATCAGCTCCTGTGAAGATTCAAAAGTATCAGTAATCCATGTTATGAAAGCAAACCTACATTGAGTCACATATGTTCAAATGAAAGGCATGTAATTTGTGTTGGATTTGTTACATACTTAAAGGGTGTAAACATAGGAAACCTCTCTTATCCTAGTACATCTCAGATGTTGTGGTTTCATAGGCCATGCCACCCTACTCCAAACAAAAGACTGTATTTATGTGGTAGGCAACAGGAAATAATTGGTTTGAGTCTGTATGAAAATCTGGTCCATGTACGTTAATTTTCTCAGATTTTATACAAGTCTTTGCTACACATATTATTTCATTGTGAGAAGGGAAAATCAGCTACTGCATTCAGGGGGAAAAAATGTT
Source organism: Dasyornis broadbenti (assembly GCA_013397935.1). Classification (NCBI taxonomy): domain Eukaryota; kingdom Metazoa; phylum Chordata; class Aves; order Passeriformes; family Dasyornithidae; genus Dasyornis; species Dasyornis broadbenti. The sequence continues at coordinate 1,264,478 of VZRN01006818.1, forward strand.
TAAAAAAAAAAAAAAAGGTCTGAATATTTTCTGCTTGAGGTTTGGAAGCTCTGGTTGGTGCCTGCAGAATCCTCCTCCTGGCAGTACCCCGCTGGAGGGAGCTGTGACATCTCAAATACCTCAATAGCCTCGGCTGGAAACTGCCCTGGAACACCCCAGGAAGGATTTTCTACACATCTTTAGTCTTATGCACTTTTGAAAACTATGAGTCATCTTAAACAGACATTATCTTTGGTCAAAATGAATTTTTGAAGCACTGGGTGTTAACAGAAAGCTTTCAGTTATAAGCATGTGTCTGAGAAACAGACTCTATAAAAATAACTCTTCATATGGAGACGAGTGTTTGCATGCAGTTTGCAGTATTTGCACACTCAATTATCGTGACATTGGGTGGCTGAACAGAAATAACAAAAGGGAGCTATGACTAAGAAATGTTCAATCACATGCCAAAAATGAAAGGAAAAAAATGCTCCTGAACTCCTTACTGATTTTCTTCCATGTGGGATGCATCTTCTTGGATACTGGCATAAAAGATTAAGTTTTACTTTAAAGTCACAGTTGTGAGTATAAGATCATTATATTTTACCTTTTAGCTACTGTGTGTCTTCTGTTGATGAGAGCCAGCAGCCCCAAGTGTGCAAAGAGGGTCAGCTGCAACCTGAGGATGTGACAGAAAGCCAGGTTTTAACAAAGGACATGGGTACCCATAGCATTGCCTCTAAGCACTCCAACAATTCTATGCATCCACAGCAGGGACTTAGGCATTGCCTGAGGAATCACTGGCACTCCAAAATTTACCCACAGAGGGAGACTGCAGTAATGGTCACCTTCCCTGTACACAGTCACAGTAGTATGAAATATTTAAAAGAACAATTTCCAGGTTAATCCTTGTCTTTTAAAATCCAGTGGTAGGAGAAGGACATCCTAATGTCTTTTAATACAGGGGGACAGCAGCCCTAGAAGCAAGTCTGGATACAATTCCTTCTGCAGCCTGAAACCATTCCAACTGACACCACCTAGCTCACCCTGGAGTGCCCTTGGCCATGCTAGCAGCTGGGATTTTGAGTGAAGCTAAAGTGGTATTAAGAAAAATGTAGAAATACTGGGTATCCTCCAACCCAGCTTGGTGCTTGTATCCCTTCCTCCCTCTATGTCACAGTCTAAGATTCAGTTACGTTGGCATTAGCATTTCCGTACAGAATCACACAATATTTTGAGTTGGAAGAGACCCATAAGGATCGTCGAGTCCCAGGTATCACCACCTTTTAGCCATCTGACACCCCTCCTGCATGAGTCTGGTTTATCTTTTTCCAACTGTGACAGCAAAAGTAGATAAGGGAAAAAAAGAACTCAGGAAAGCAGCATCATGCTGTCAATAACCAAAAGAGAAGATGCTACAGAAATGGCCTTTCTTTTTCTGCTTCTATCTCTCTCCACATACGCCTTTCTCTCAGGCAAGGGCTCAGCCAGAGGGTAGACCAAAGAGCTTAGTAAGAGAAATGACAGCGTGCTGCGTAGACCATTAATAGCCAGGCACTTTTTTAGCTGGATAGGCTGCAGCTGTTCCCACCCATCTAGCCACATTAATGAATAAGCAGACTAGCTGGATGCTTTTGAGAAAATGAACAAGGCTGATGTTTGAAGTGGCGTTGCTGGGCTTCAAAATTAATGCCCTTTTGAGATAAATGAGGGAGATTCGCAACCTTTAAACTACTGGCACAGACCTAAGCAGCCCAGAAAGCTGAGATTCCTGGATGGGAAATCTGATGGCCCATTAAGGCCATATAAGGATAGCAAGACGGGCAGTTGTGTTCCCCTATCTCAGTCCTGAGGGTACAATCCAGCAGCCTTATTCACAGAAACATTCCAGTTAAAGTCAGATAGCAGCATGATGAAGTACATAGGACTGATTTTTTAAAATGTGATGTTCTTAATTATCTGATGCTGCTTCAAGCAGTTCGTTCTCCTTTTAAACTTAACCCAACTTCGAATGTTCTCCACTCAAAACTATTAGTATGAGAAGGTCAGGAGTAATAAAGTAGCAGAAGTGTTTCATTTTCAGATGAGAACGGATGGAACAAACACAAACAATGCAAGCAGAAAATTTAAACCCAAAAGCTGTTTATCAGAGTTGCAATTATCTGCTCATCAAAGACTTTAAATACCACTAACAAAGCCCCTTAGGCTCACTTGGAAGAGCTCTTTAAAAATACACTGGTGTTCTCTTACCAGGCTTGGAAAGAAAAGCCAAACAAAAAACAACCTTAGTGCTTCTCTGGATAATATACTCTTAAATTTAAGAAGTAAGATAAAGATCCAGAGTAATGCTAGTACATGTAAGCTGGCAGGTGTAAGGTGTGTAAAGCTTACAAATTAGGCATTCAGCTCATTATGTTCAGAAGCAGAATACTAGTGTCTCAAAGGCTACCAACAGAACAAAAGTAGCCCCACAGAGAACACAAACCCTGCAGTGAGGATGCAATTACTTCTATATTTCTTCTCCTTCAAAATGGCAAGACTGCCTCAGTCTCTTCTCATTAAGTGAGAAAGTTATTACTTGGAATTCATTCCTCCTTGTAATTACTAATTGGGAAGTGAATAGCAATACCATGTAAAAAAAAGGGTAACAACAGCAGAAGGCATAAAGTAGCCTCATCACTTTCTATATGTTAGTTATGTCATTAATCCTATTAGCACTGTTCAAAATGAACAAGTTAACAAGGAAACATTAAAACGCACTTCAGAACTGTAAAACCAAAGGACTAAATATGAACATACTAATTTCTTCTTTAAGTCTCATTAATTTCTTCAATCTAAGTAGCAATGAAATGAATGTGGGGAGGTTTAAATTTGGTGCTTTTCTTTTTGCTTTGGAAGAAACACAAGGCTTATTCATGTCCCAGACTGTCTCAGTCCTCCAGGGCTGAAATCTTACCTTACTGAACCAGAAAGATCTCTTAATATTTCAAGTCAGTGATTTCACTTGGAAGAATTTTTTTTCTGCAATGTGAACAATTCTCCACTGGATTCAGATGTATTTCATGCTGACAGAGCTATTGCACACATTTGAACATGGCAAATTGGCTGTATACACACACGCATGCACACATATATACAGAAAAGGTTACCTAGTGGTTGTTTTCCTGAATCCTCCTTCAGATGACAGGCCAACAGGATTACTTACCAATGTGACTGTAATTAGTAAATTAACAAATGCAGTCTGCATACCCTTAGCTGTGCATTTTATTCAGGAGCAAAGGACTATAAATATTCCTAATAGGTTGCTGTTCAGATTCAGCATATCACTTTCAGGTTTTATGAAGAGGATATTATTCCTGTCTTATATGACCTCTGGTTATCATACTAAGGAAAATGGGAACAAAAGACATACTAAATGAAGTGTTTAAAACTGGTGAATTTCAGATGCCCACCTCTCTTAATTGACTTTTGAAGGTGGTTAAATGACTCGGTTAAATTACAGAATCACAGAAGCGATATGGTTGGAAGAGACCACTGGAGGGCATCTAGTCCCACCTCCCTGTTCAGACAGGATCCCTAGAACATGTTACTGAGGATTGTGTCCAGACAGCTTTTGAGTATCTCCAGAGAAGGAGACTCCACAACCTCTCTGGGCAATCTGTTCCATGGTGCAAACACCCTCACAGTAAAAGAAGTTCTTCCTCATGTTCAGGTGGAATTTCCTGAGCATCAGTTTTCTGCCCATTGCCTCTTGTCCTATTGCTCAACACTACTGAGCCTAGCTCCATTCTCTTGATACTCTCTGTTTAGACATTTACAGATATTGGTGAGGTCCCATCTCAGTCATCTCTTCTTGAGACTGAACAGGCCCAACCCTATCCGCTTGTCCTTGTAAGAGAGATGCCTCAATCATCTTTGTAGCCCTCTACTGTATTCACTCCAGGAGATCTACGTCTCTTTTATACTGAGGAGTCCCCATTTGGATTGGGCATATGACTTCAGTTGCCAAAATTAGGGGGTGTGAAGCTCACAAAATGGACATTCAGATCATTATATCCAAAAGAAACTCAGCATAATAGACAAAAAACGTAACCTGAGGGGGTACATAGTAAAGCCTAGGACTTGACAATGGTCATGGACCCTGGTACAGCATGAACTTACAGCATGTCCCAGTTCTACATACTCCACCTGTAGACACTCTTACAGTGGAACAAGAATGCCTCTTCTTCCTTTATTCTGTTTCTGGAAGAAATTGTGTACACATGCCCTTACAATCAATATACCCATGCCAATGGTCAGAGTACTGCTCCTGGAGATGAAAGGTGAGTGACAGCTTAGGCTCACAGAGAAACTCAGGTAAGGGAAACATCTCTCCTAAACTACTGAACTTTGGGCAGCTCTCAATCTTCATTTCACCATTGTGAAGGTCCAGCTGATTTCACCATTGTGAAGGTCCAGCTGAATGCTTTGGAGCCAGTTTCAGGTCAGCCAGGGTGAAGTCCTGGCTCTTCTGCAGCCTGTGACAAACCCCATAAGCCCAGATTTCATCTCCATGTTTCGGGAGTTTATAAGCACAGAGCAGCATTAAGTGCAGTAGTGGCTGGGGGCAGGGGAGAGAAAAAAGCCTCACTGGTTTTACATCTTAGATAAGCAACTGTATTTGCTAAAATAATCTCATTCCAAAGCAAACAGATTTGATTCTATAGAAATGTGCATCTTATCAGTGACAAACATTTGAACAAGCTCTTTGAATGGTGCCTCTCACTGATTTTTCAATAACAATCAAATGTTTCATTGTTTCAATTAAAGCTTGGTTTTTCACTTAGAGACTTATTGTCCAATTGTAAAATGACTGACTGCAATTATAAAGCAAGACGAATTACTTCTGTCTTTTCAGACTATAGAAAATTAGCATAGGGTTTTATTGTTTAAGGGGGTCGATGTGTTTCATTATGTACTCACAGAGAATAGCTCAATGATACTGCAGCAACCAGTTATATGGACTATTTTTATTAGCAGCACAAGAAAGCAAATAATGCATAGCTCATCAGGCTGTGTAAATGAAATACAGTAATGAAGTACTCAAGCAAGCAGAATCAGCATGCCCACGTTATTCCCTCTTTGCACTAAGTGTATGAAATATTGCAGGAACTGCTCTCTGTATAAACACGTCTCTGTTCTATCATACATAATTCAGGTTTTCCAATTCCCTGGTGGAGTAGATTATCTAACTCCATACACTGAGGTACAGTCCACAAACCCTGCACCAGAGTAGTACCGCAACAGTACTGTACTACACTGCATTATTGATAGAACTCTGTCTCTTGCAACAACATATGTGCTCTCAATCAGCTTTATCCTAATACTTTTTAAATGTCTATAGCATCCTCCCTGCCAAGACCTGGATATGCTCTACAAGGAGTAAGTTAGAGTTCACAGAACAACACTGGATAAATATGACTTCTCAAGCATCATTCATGAGTGCACAGGGATTTATGTAACATGACTGTTCCCCAGCTCCAGCACTCGCTCCTCTCAGAATTCATAGGAACTCTGTGGGGATCTTTGGGAACAGGTCTCAAATGACAGGCATCTCTGTAATAATCTTCAGAATTATTACAGCATCCTGTAAGTCACCTCAAATGTGGTATCGCAGAGCCTAGGCAGGGTCTGTTCCTGTGCAATCACCATCCTCACAATGGGATTGCAGGCTGTGTAAATCAGTGTGGAATTGAGTGCGGAGACTTGAGCTGCCATGAACATCTTAAAAGAAGATTACACCCATGTAATAATGCACAATCCTTTGCCAATCCCTAAAGAAGGGCGGGGGGAAGCAGGGGGAGGATAGGGACAAGGGGCTGGAATCAGATTTCTCAGCCAGCTCAGTCCGGGTTGTCCTGGAGTCAAACCCTAACTCAGGGATCCAGAATCTGTGTAGTTTTGAGCCTGGCACACTCAAGCCTGCTGGATTACCGGCCATCCTTCCTCAGTGGTCTTGCCATGGACACACAGTCCTGAGCTGAGTGGCTAAATACAGGGAGGTCAGTCTCCAGAACCCAAAGGTGTTTTCTTCATCTTCACAAGCAGTAACATAATTGCTCTGTCTGCAGCCTCTGTTTTGGCTCTGTGGAGCTAGGCCCATCTTCTGGATGCAGGATCTAGTGCAGCGGGAAGGGATGGCATACGCATGGGATTCAGCCTATCTCTGTACCCTTCTCCTTGCAGTCTTCCCAGCATAGGCTCAGTGGTAAGAAAGGGCTGCGTCCTTCAGGGCTTAGGAGAGAAGGCACAGAACATTTCTACATCTTCAACCACATTTGGACATGGTTTGTACGCCCAAGTCCTAGGTAAGGGAGAAAGAGACTGGCCTGGCTGGAGGTGCCAGCCTGCACAATCTCACACAGTGCACAAGTGGACTTGACCACTGTTCCCTGTCCTGTTTGCAAAAACACTGTGCTCTGAAAGACCAGGTAAGACTTACAGCTAATCTCTAGCTAGTGCCTCACGTTCCCAGGGAACATGGCCCACTGTCTTGTAAATCAGCCAGTCCCAGCCAAACAGATGGACTTGAACAGCCAGGAGGCAAGATGTTGGCATCAAAGGTTGAGATGAAAATCAAAGTAGTTGGGATTACAGAGATGATTGCTTTTTTGAGGCTGGGCTACTTATTCAAGGGATGTAATTTGACTATCCAACTTAAATTTTTAAATTGGCTTTAGACAATAACCTCCTGTACTAAGATTGCATTAGGTGATCTGAATTGGGATCGGAGCTAGAAAAGATTGTATTGGGAGGACAAGAGGAAGAAATGCAATAAAATTACAGAGAACAACACATGGAAATGGAAAAGGGAACAGGAATCCTGTTACCCTGATCCCCTAGCAGGAAGAGCATGGCACCTAATGAAAGATGAACTGCAAAGGACAGACGTACACTTACTGCTGAAATGCAGACATGTGGAAGTGAGCAACTCTAACCCAAGGCAAAGTGCTTGTAAGAATTAAATATAAACACAATCAAAAATGTCTGCATGAGTATAGTTAACTGTGCCACTGCTCTCTGAGCACCAGGTCCCCTCAGCACTCAAGCTCAAATCCAGCAAAATTACTGGGTAGCTGACTTGAACATTCCCAGTTGCAGATGATCCCACATCTCACTTGTTTGTCCTGAAAAGTCCTGGCAGTGTCCGGGCTAGGCTCTCCGGGAACTTTCACCACACAAATCATACAGCAGCTATCTTTGAAAATGTCTTGTGAACAGTGTATGTCTTGGCTTAATTACTCCTGGACATACCTGACATCAATGGAGCTCTCTGTGTCTCCAGAATGTCCCTTGCCTGTTTTTAACCTCCTCAGAGCTGACTTCCCTGCAGCTCAAAGTCTGAAGTTGTGCTTTGGATTGGCTTTGACCCATGAATGACAGCTACATTCTTTGTTCATCACAAGACAGCAGTGCCCAGCATTCTGCTTTTTCAATGGTTTTTTTTTTTTTTTTCAGAAAGCTCTGCTCTGACAAAAGCAAAGTTTCAGAGCAGCCGAGGGGAAAAGAAAAATGGGTTGAACAACCTGAGCCACACCTGAGCCCTTCTGCAGGTGATTCACAACCTTAGGGCCAGGGAGAAGTCTGGCTACCAGCTCTGTGAGCCACTGCACTTGACTCCTAGCAGGCATGGTCTCAACTGCACCTGCAGAGCTGGCAGCCAGCTCTCATCCTCCACAGCCTTCAAGGGCTGAACCAGGCTCCAGCTCTGAACGCACAGGATGCTGTTCCCACCGCAGCTGGAAGCACCTAGGAGCAAGGGCATGCGTGGGTCACCTATGCCCTTTGACAACTCACCCCGTGCTCCAAATTTCAGCTATTTCTGCCCTTCTGAACCATCTTCTTTCCCTTTTCCCAGACCCAGCTTTGTGGGGAGGGCTGTGCACCACTGCTTACTGGGCTAGAATCCATCCTTCTAACGCTGACATTGAACCTAAGTGTCAAACAGGGACAGTCCCGATGCGTGCCATTCACAGCAGCTCACGGCAGCAGCGTTCTGAGTGGCCTGCCGCCCAGCTTTGCTTGTTTCCCCCAGGAGATATGGGGAGTGCGCAACACAGACATGCTGGCACTCCTGCCCTCAAGAACAAGCTCCATCCGCAGGGGAGCACAGCGTGGGCACGGACGGTGGAGGCAAGACCCGGTGCGCTGAGGGGGCAGCTCTCCCCTTGTGTGCTGCCATGCTCTGGCTCCCCTGGGTCAGGGCCCCGCCGCACGCCGGTGCAGCCGCGGCCCCCCTCAGTACAGCCGTGCCCTGCCTCCGGAGACACCGGGGAGGCACATGGAGTCCCCAAAGGACACTTGTCCCCTCCGGCTGCCCCTCCCCGCGCGGCTTGGCGCTGACCGCAGCTCGGGGCTTTAACTTTCCCCGCCGGATCAATGGCCTTCTGTAACCGTATCGCGGCCTCACACCCCTGCCCCCCGAGGGCATCCGGCCACCATATGCTCGATGTGGGCGGCGGGGCGGAGATCTCCGTCCTCCCACCCCCGCCCGAGCCCGAGCCCGAGCCCGAGCCCCCCGAGCCTGCTGGGCCTCCGGCTGCGGGCCCGCAGAAGCAGGGGGCCGCTACCCCCGCGGGGCCGGCCCGGGGCGGTGGGCGGCTGTCGGTGGAGGGGGGAGGCGGAACAGGCGGACAAGGAGAGCGAGGAGCGGAGGCGGGCGTGCAGGCAGGAAGGGAGGAGACAGTGGCGGGAGGGCGGGGAGAAGTTTATTC
>VZRN01006818.1:1273684-1324494 GCA_013397935.1 Dasyornis broadbenti
CTCTCTCGGGCTTGCGGCCGCCTGACACAACTTGGGAGCTCCTCCACAAAAACAAGAATAATTAGTGATAATAATTTATAACAAGGCGAAAAAGCGGAAGAAGCGAGTGGATAATGTCAACCCCGAGCAGATTCAAAAAGGACAAAGAGATTATAGCGGAGTATGAAAGTCAAGTGAAAGGTAAGCGCGGGGCAGCAGCGGGAGAGCCGCCGTGGGGGTCGGGCGTCCTGCCGGCCCCTTCCCCCGGCTGCCGGCCGAGCCGCCACCGCCGGCGGAGCGGCCGGTCCCAGTTGCCCGAACTTCGGGGCGGGAGGGAGCGGCGAGAGGGTGGTGGGTGCTGCCCCCCCACCACTGCGCTCCGAGCGGCGCCGGTGGGTCCGAGGGGCCGGGGCCGGACGGCAGCTGAGGCGGCTGTTCCACAGCCCAGCCCCGGCCGAGCACCTTCCCTTCCTCCACAGACTTCGGTAACACGAGGGTGGGGGGGAAGGGGAAAGGGAGGACAAAAAATAATAATAAAAAAAAGCTTGGCAGTTACTGAGGCGAGAGACAATGCTAAGCCATACCCCTTTCTTGAGGCACATGGCTGGTATCTCCCACCCTTCCCTTAGGGCTGTAGTTTCTGTGCTGGGTTGTAGAACATGGCTAATAAAGAATTATCCTTGACTACTGAATGAGCCCATTCAGCCTTCCCAGGAAGTATTTCAGCCTCACATCGCCCGGCTGTATCGCATCCAACTATTGTGCCAAGGACAGCGCCGGCAGATCCTGGCTTGAGCCACCGGTGCTTCCAGACCCTCGAGTTTCCTCGCCTAGCGTTTTCCCTCTGCCAGTGTGTTGGGTGGAACAGAGGTTGCTAAAGTAGCGACATGGCAGTGGGGTGTGGGTCTCATGGTGGGCATCCTTTTCTTCTGGGTGCTGTCGGGGAAAATATTGCTTAATACATAAATTGTAATAAATTCAGTGATGGATGCAAACCTGAAACGACATTTAAAAAGCTATGCAACACCTAAACTGGCTTTTAAAAAATGATGCTGGTGTGCTCTTTACATGGATAGGGTGTTCCCTCCTTGATGCTGCCCACAGTCCGTGATGTGCAGAGATAAGAGCGTGTCCTCATGCAGGTCCATGGGCTTCAGGAACAGCCTTCCTGCCCCACGCAGGCAAGGGCTGGGACCTTCAAAAAGAGACATCTGGAACAGGGTGGGAGGGACCACTCCTCAGCTCTTGAAAGATTTATTGACTTTGTGTACTTGCACAATATTTTTTCCTCTTTCTTGATCCTGTGGCGTCAAATTTTCAAGGCAATACTTGTAGTTTTGTTGGGGTTTTTCCTCTTAAAAGTGAAGAAGTAGTTTTTGAGTATTTTTTCTTCCTAAGCTTTTTATAGAAAATACCTGTCACTATTGAAAGTCTTTTTGTGTCCGGGAAAGGATCTAGGCTTAAAATAAGGGATCTGCCAGATAGATGGGCAGTGAGGGGTCTGAGCTGGCAGGTAGGCCGTGCTTCAAGTGTCTGTGTAACACGGGCAGGGCCAAGACAGTTCTCTCATAGCCAGTGTATTCACTGTCATTGAGCCCTTGAAGGGTTGGTGCTTTTGCCTCTCTGTGGACATGGTGCAAATTCATCTTGGTGACTGAGCATAAAAAATGTTCAAGATCTTAAGCTCATTGCAGAGTGTGCAGACTGTTCTTTGCCTCCTCCTAACATGATTGTTACAGGCTCAGCCTTTATTATCTGCAGCCAGTTGCTATATATGCCGTTCTTTTCTTTTGAATAATGAAGGGAAAATACCATGCCCTTCAGCTACATATATCGGATCATTTCAAAGGACACCAAAGATTAAGGCATAAAGTACCTTTGATAACCTGGCGCTCCCTTGGTCCCCCCTCATAATTGCAGAGGGAGGTGGCATTTGTAAGTATCGCTTAATAGGAATTTTAACTTGCTTTGCTTCTTTGTGATGGTCTGGGGTGTGTGCAGTCTGGTCCCAACTGTCTTGCCTGAATTCTTGATTAGCAGCTGTTTGGAAAAGTATGCTGGGCTAGCAATTGTAGTCAGAAATTTTCTTTAACCAGCATCACTACAATTGTATTTCAGGTGGCCTGAACTGTCTGTGCTAAGACATAATTCTGCTTGACACCAGCTCAGTGATACTATGAAAAAGCAGTGATACCACTCTGTGATACCTTGAAAATCTTTTTGATTTTGAGGGTTCAAGGCCTAAGGAATCAGCCCTAATTAGCCAGCAAAATAGCTTTAAGGGAATGTAAATTCAGGAAAGTCAGATCCCTATATACTGCTTGGAATTTCTTACAATAGGTTAGGAGAAAGGGTGTGGCCAAATTGCTTTTGCTGCCTATGATTTCTGATGTTTGCAATGGCTAGCTGATTTCTCACTGCTGATGTATTCAGTTGCTGAAGAATGTGGACAGCTGGGCAGCAGACTGGCCATTTGAGGTTCTCTGGACAGGCATGCACACAGGAGTGCAACAGCACATATCTATCTCCCTTAACTTGCCGTGAGATTGCATTGAGCACAGCTTGCTGAGCATCAGCATTAGTGCTTCCCAAACCATGCCACTGATGTGTGCATTTGTAAATCTTGTCCTAAGACATCTGAGTATTGATACTGAAGGAAGAGGGGCCTGTAATGTACATGGCCTGTAGAGTATGTATATGGTGCCATATTTGGAAATGAGGATTTGACAGTGCCATTCTTCACATAGCTTTTCTGCTCTTAACTCCTCAAATTGGAAGCAGTAACAGATGTTAATTGTTGCGCCTGGTTTCTGAGTGGTATAAACTGACATCTTCTCCTTGGATTTTTAGCAGTACCACTAGATTGGCTGTAGCTTTAGCAGTGGTCATACAGGAACAGTAGAAAGTCTGCAAATGTTACCAGTTTGTCAAGCTGAAGTAAACAAGGTACTTCTGACTCGTTGGGCAGAACATTTTATTGCACATTTTTTTATGACATGCCTGTTCTTCAGTCTAACTTCTGTCAAGAACTGTCCCACTTGAAGCAATAAGGTGAGTTTACTTCCCTACACATTGTATAGAAAGCAGAAGGACATTTCTTAAGGATGTCTTAATACTGAAGTTAAATCTGTCTAGCTGGATACCTATACCTGTTGTTTTGGGGGATGTAAGAGTATTATGGTGGCACAGATACCTACTTTGTAGTCCTAAAGGCACCTGGGAAGTAAATTAAGAAATAAACTATTCCTGGTCATCCTCAGTATCAGTTTTATCTGTGTTTTTCTGAAGGACGTGTTAATTTTATTTGCACTCTGAAGTCATTATAGGTAGTTTTACCAACTGTGTAACTGGCGTGGGGGACACAACTAGAGCTAGGAAGTGGAAGGAATACTTTTTAGACGAGCAGCAGACTGGTGGTATAGTTACGAGCCAAGTATTAACTTTCTGCTATATGACTCTATTAGATTTATAAACAGCATGCCTTAACTCAAGGCTCAATTGACCACAGTGGCCTATTATTATGTTGGCTTTTGTATTCTGAGGGCCAGCTGCTCCTTGGTACAGCTGGTAATGTCAAGTAGTGTCTGTTGATAAAGTTACTGAGCAATTCACTTCAAAGTGAAGAAATAGTAGAGCATCTTCTGATGTCCGTGGATGGGTGTCTTGAGTATGGTAAAGGGTGAGTTGGTGAGATCTTGAATACTCTTCAGAATCTTGAATACTCAGATCTTGAATACTCCCTTCAGAAATTTATCCTCCTAAAAAATAAATCCATCGTAGTAGCAGAGGATTGGGCATATACTATTCTGGAGCTTTTTCATCATTCGTCTTAAACTGGCATGTTTGCCTTCTGAGTACGTGTAACTGGCCTTCCATGCACAACAGAAATGTGCTTTGACTAGGTAAGCATTGTATTAACTAATTATCTGGACCTGTCTCTTCAGAGAGATTCTCTGTATGGTGTGAATCATGGGAGTTTAACAGTCTCTTAGCCTTCTTATGCAACTGCATTTCCAATTGAAATGGGCTCATGGAAGAGCTGCTTAGGTCTCTCCTTTTTCCACCTTCATTTTTCAGTTGGAAATGACCTAGTGGAAATGCTAGCCCAAAAGCAGTTTGCAGATGAAGACACTTCTCTAAGATCAATATTTGCATGGCCTTCTTAAGAACAAAATACTCCTATTTTTCATCAGAAAGAACTTGGTAGCAGTCTGTACTACATTGCCTAATTAATTTTTATGGAAAATGAAAATTCTAAATTGTGAAACTGAATTTCAACTTCACATTAGAACAACGCCAGAAACCTCTCTGAGAAAAGGCTGAAGTACAAATTGGGCTGTTGTTTTAGTAAACTAATAGCTATTTTGAATAAAATCTTTGTAATGAAACATTTGGTACCATGGATGATGCCAGAATTCTTGAGGTTTATTTAAAAAAAAAAATCTGATGAATAGATGCCAGTTTCCAAAGTTCAAGTTTATCAAGTGTGGTTTAGCAGAAATTTTTCTGGTCAAAGAACTTGACCACACACAGAACTTTGTCTGATACAGAAAGGGTATTGTTCTCCATGCTGTGTTTCAATTGGAGTTATGTTATGTAATGAAGTTCCTTATCTTTTCCCCCACTATTTTCTACCTGCTCTCTGATCCTTCCTTTCAGAGTACAAACTCCAGTTGTCCAGGTAAATGTTAATGACTTTGTAGTTGACTACGCAGCTGAAAGTGGTATCTGCAGATTCAGACAGTTCACTCATAAACTGAACAGGTTTTTGGTTGGTTTTGGGTTTCGTTTGTTTTGAGTTTCAGTTTTTTTTTTTTTGTTAACCAACATATTCAGTACTCTTATTCTTCCATTGCTTTCTTGAAATGAAAACTAAGAAACTTGTTTGGTAATAAATCTATTTGGGACATAGGGGAGCCCTACAAAATGCCTGCTTCCTAAAGGTCATGACTGAGGAATTTCAGAAGTTTTGGCTTCATAGTCTTTCTATATAATTAAAGAAAAAAATGCCTTTTCTTGATGCCTTTTTGAAAATATGACCTAGAGTCAGGAAAGTACACTTTTTTCCCTGATTTGACCACACACTGCAACTGGTGTGTTCCTGCACCACAGTGAAGCTACATTTACTATTTTACTTGAATTTAAAGGTGAATAAAGTCTTGATTACTATAGCACACATGAAAAGTAGCGAATTGGTTGTCTGACCAGTGTTTCCTTCTGGCAATATGGCAATCATAATGCATACTGAATGCATATGTTTTGTAGATACACATTTTTCTTCATCTCTAAGATAAAGTTTTAACTTGCCTCTGAAGCAATTTGGAAACTTTTTATGATCACTTCTTTGGGGCTTTTTTTTTTTTTCCTTTCCAAGCATACTTTCTGTGCAGTTTTGCTGTTGCAGAGCAGTGCTCTAAATCATACTAAGGTTCATTTAATTTCCTGCCATTATCTTTTATTGGTCACTTTTTTATGAACTGAAGTTCGAGTTGCTAATAAAATTAAACATAGCTTTGAAGTGGCTGTGGTAAGACAGAATAGGATCCAAATTTCTTTCCATTTTCTGCTTCATACATTGCTTGGGTTAGGTTTGGCCTTTTGTGAATACTGGTCTCCTTGTCAGTCAGAGGTGATGGATGGTAGTGCTGGAGAAAAAGTGGGTCAGTGCTGTTGAGACTGGATAAGAAATCCCCTGCTGACCATTACACAGCCTGTTAGAAATCACTGACCATGACTTAACAGTGCAGCCTGTCTGATCTCTGCTTTGGACAGGAATGGACATGAGGAAGAGCATAAATGGAGCCAGGCAGGTGTCAGTGCAAGCTCCTGTGGTGTTTCTTCTTCCCTTTACCTTTTTTTTCCCAACCCTCCCTACATCTACCTGTCATGCTATCCCACGTCTAACCTTTCTGGTCTCCCTGGTGGAAATCACTGCTACCTTAACTTGTATTAATCCCTATTAGAGTCTAATCTACTCTTACTGCTCGGCTTTCACAGGGCAGAATAGGCTTTGGAGCGTGGGGGTTTGTTTGTGTGTGAGTGATTAGGCTAAATGTGTAGCAGGGCTGCCTGTGCTCGGGGTGCTGCCCCCTCTGCTTCCTGCAGGTTTTAGTTTCATGGCAGCATTTCCCCTGTGACTGTCTTCTCCTACCTTGCCATGCACTGACCCAATCCTTCCAGGGATCTGGCCTGTACTCTGCTGTGAGCTGTCTGGGCTGATGTGATTGAGTGCTGGCCATCTTGGAGGCAACGCTGGCTGACTTTGCACTGTGCTGCTGTGCTGGTCAGTCTGGGAGCTGTGACTCATGAATGTCCTCTTGTTCCTGAAGTTATTTCATCTTTTCCTTCCCCACTTTTTATCTCTTGGGCACTGTGCCACACCCCCTGAGGTTCAAGAGATTCTGGGGGTACGTGTGTAGGGAATATACATATGCATGTGGAAGAAGAGCAGCAGCTGAAAACTGGAGGCAGTGGTTGAAGGTGCCATGACTGGCATTGCTGCTTGTGTGCCATTAACAGTATGAGGCTGGTGGGCTGTGCATTAGCAGATACTTGGGATGAAGCACAGAGGGCCATTGCTGAGAGCATGGGTCCATCTCTTGGGTAAGAGACAGAGCTGTCTGCACAGGAAGACTGCTTTCTGTGTTTCTTTTACATTACCAAGGCTATATCTGGCACCAAAACTAAAGGAGTTGGTTATCACTGCTTTTTCCTTTGTTTTCAAGACTTAAACAACTGCTGGCTGTTCTGGCAGTTTGTGTGGTGGCTTGGTCCTGTGGGAGTGCTCTAAGACAAACAATTCACTTTGATCTGTTGTAATGGAGCCATAATCCTGAGGCACTACTTCCTCTGGAATCTACTGTTTTCTGCAGCTTGTGGAAGTCATATTCTAGACATTGAAGTGTGTCACAAGTGAGTTACAGCCACCTGGTAGGCTAAAGGTGTTTTACCTATGCTCTGCACACTAATTCATCTTGTCTAGGCAAAGCACTCATATTTTCAAGCCGTTTTCTGTTAATTTCAGTTTAGTAACTGATTAAGGAAAATCTTTTAAAGAACTCCTTCCCTCTCTTTTGTTCTCCTCTGTCTCTATTTCTGAGACATATACCTGTATGAATTTCAAGATGCAATATTCAATCTTGCATCACACAACCCACTGGAAACCTGAATTTTACCTGGAAGTGACTGATAAATCCTGAGATTGAGATGTAATGTCATTATGGAAAATAAAGAGCATTTTGGAAATAACCCCAAGCAAATCTGATGTTTTCTTTCCAAGAATTGGCTTGTATATGGGCATGGGCTTCATATTACTCTCCTGTCTTTGAAGGTGTAAATGCTAGGTTTAGTTCACAGTTGGCACAATAAAATAATCCTTGCTTTAGGTGCATGCTAATGAGGTAGGTGCTGCAGGTAGGATGGGAAAACCCACTAAATGCTCTAAATGAGTTGGCTCTTTAATAATCATATCTGTGAAGTAAGTTAAAGATGGCCTGTGTTATTTACTTCAAATTCAATCCAGTGCAGGACAGTGCAGTTGATCTGACTTTAATTAAGTCTCTCCTAAAGTATGTGGGTTCTCTATCTGTGTTTACCTTGATCATAGCATCTGAGTGGTTGCTTTTAATTAAAGTGATGAGGAGGGAAAAATACCTTTTCTTTGTCTATTGTTCTCGCAAAAGATTCGGTAGAAATTTCTTAGAAGTGTGATCATGGATTCATCAGTTAGAATATTCCTGTTAACTTTGTTATGTTATCTGTTATTGACCGATAAAACATGTTTGAGTTTCAGTTGCAGCCTCCTGGGACTTTCTTTATAGATGCAGAAGTGCTGACAAGCAGGCAAGAGAGCTGTATTAGCATATTAACCAAAGCATTCTCAAAATATACTAGACCTAAGTGTTTTTTTATTGTGAAATAGAAGTTACAAAAAGTATAATTAGAACACTTAAGGTGCAGTGTTTCTTGTTAGCTGTATTGAGAATAAAAAGCAAATGCAGCTGGCTTACCGGATGATGACTTCCAGGAAGTAATGATTGTAACCCTTTACATAATTAGCTGTTGTGAGAAACAAAACTGACTACTGCAGATTCATGTAAACCATCTAGACTCTGTAACTGACTTAGTGCTTACTCATCTGAATTACTCTGCATGTAGGATCTACTAGCAGTTTATTAGTGCTGTCTTGTGTAGGGAATCTTCGAGATGCTGCCTGTTGCTTCCTGGGTGTCAGAAATGGAGTAATGCATACTTTTGGCTCTGCTCTGTGTGTAAAACTAAATAAGGAGACATGCTGATCCCCTTTCACTTTCCAGTGTACATTCTTTCTTATGGGAATAGAAAGCAGTCTCTACTGTTTTAGCCAGTTCCAGAGTATCTGCTTCCTGAAAATCAGAGGAATCTGTTCATGTTTACAAAGTACAGAGTACACCAGAACTCTAATAAGATTCAGTGATAGCTCTTGTATGACTCTGTTCTTTCAACAACCTGTCTTTTTTCAAACCTTGCTGTTCTCTGCTTTTCCCCTCTGATTCTTTTTTAAGTGAAGAGAGGACAAACAATCTAAAGCATCAGGTCAGAAGCAAGATAAAATAACTGTTCATTCAGTACCAAGATGAGCAGGCATCTCAACTGAAACTTTCTAACTCAACAATTAAGTTACTGTTTTACACAATAATGAGAAATTGAAATTATTATAAGTCACTTAATTGAATTTTTAAAATATAGATCAGGGTGATCTGTTATTTTACTTGTTCTGCTAAAACAAAAAAAAACTACCCCAAAAAGATTTTTGCCTTTTGTCATAACACATCAATACTAGTCTCTGTGACTTGTTGCTGTGCCTAAGTTGTTAGGCATAAAGTTATCTTTTTCTTTGACAGTATTTATGCAGGCATTCAAAAGGAATACTAAAAAGAAAAAGGTTCTTACCATTATCATAGGATACTTGACACACCAAAGTTGCTGTAAGTGGTTGGACAGCGCATCAAGCTCTGCCTCTTGCAAGTCACTGATTTGCTGATGAGTAGAAATGAAAGAGTATAAGCTCTTGTCCATAGGTGCCTAGTGTATTTGGCAAGTTGACATCTGCATTCTTGGCTTAAATAATACTAGTTCCTTGAGGAACCAGCTGTGTAGCAGAAAGCTAGCTTTTGTGTGTGTTGTGCTGCAAATGGATAACTGGAATGTTAAAGAACTTGACAACCATGCTGTGCTTGCTGCCCAGCAGACTACTTGAGGTTAAGACCAATGGATAGGGTTGTTTGTATTACGTACCTTTTTTGAGGCTGTCTTTATGTATTTGTGCCTTCATAATTTCCAAGTAACAGTGCATAAAATTCACGAGATTCTTAATGTAATGACAGAAAATAGAATCAAAGTTTTAATCTGCTCAGATACCTTAGCATTAAAGTCACAACAACATGCAGAGTGGGAGAAGGTTCCCCTGTGCAGAAGAGATGAGGGAGCCCAGTGCAGGTAGCAGGTCCCCACCTGCTAGGGTCTCCTCTCCTCCCAGGATTCTGTGGAGGAGCCTGGTGACAGTGAGTACAATCGTGCATGCCCGGCAGCCTGTGACAAGCAGTCTATGTGCATCTGCAGCCGAGCTCATCGGATTATTGTCGACTGTATTGTAATCCTTTAATTGCCAGCCACTTCTGATGCCATGATATTGTAGTTGTGGGTCAAATCCAGCTTTGTAAGCAGTATTCCCACTTTACCTGTGGGACGGTGGAATACACTACGCCTTGTGAATTTGATCACGTGGCCTTAATGAGAAAAAAAGCAGCCAGGAACATACTGTTTCTTGTAGCTCATTGCAAGGTGGGCAGACAGCTATCAACAAACTTGTTGAAGCTATAACGTATCAATTTGGGATGAAATGTAATGACGTAAATGGAATAAAATGTTACTTTTTCAGGTTTCTTTTGGGTCAGAAGTTACGGAGTGTGAGAGTTGGGCCTTTTATTGTTTTTCCTCCAGCCCTTCTGCGAGATAGAGCAAAGATAACTCTAAACTAACAAAGACCAAGCAGCTAATGTGCATAAAATTTGCATTGCAGCTTTTGCCTGTTGTTCAGAACGTAGAATGGTTTGGGTTGGAAGGGTCCTTAAATGATCATGTATTTCCATACACAGGAACAACTTCCATTGCATCAGGTTGCTTAAAACGTTGTCCTGACTGGCCTTAAACACTTTCAGGGATGGGGCAGCCACAGTTTCTCTGGCAACCTGTTCCTGTGCCTCACCACTCTTACAGTAAAGAATTTCTTCCTTATATCTAATGTAAACCTACTTTCTTTTAGTTCAAAGCCATTACCCCTTCTCCTGTGACTACATGACTTTGTAAAAATTCCCTGTCCAGCGCTCTTGTTCCATTTAAGTACTGGAAGGCTGCTCTGAGGTCTCCCCTGAGCATTCTCTTCTCCAGGCTGAACAGCACCAGCTTTCTGAGCCTGTCCTCATAGGAGAGGTGGTCCAGATCTCTGGTCATGTTCATGGTCCTGCTCTGGATTTGCTCCAGCAGGGTCCCATCCTTCTTACGTTGGTGGCCCCAGAGCTGAATGCAGCACTCCAGGTGGGCTCTCACCAGAGCAGAGTAGAGGAGAAGAATCACCTCCCTTGGCCCACTGACCATGTTTCTTTTGATGTGGCTCAGCGTGTGTTTGGCATTCCAGGCTGCAAACACACATTGCTGGGTCATGTTGAGCTTCTTGTCAACCAACACGCCCAAGTCCTTCTCAGGGCTGCTCTCAATCCATTCTCTGCTCAGCCTGTATTTGTCCTTGGGATTATCCTGACCCACACACAGGACTTTATATTTGGCCTTGTTGAACTTCTTGAGGTTTGCAGGGGCCCACCTCTCAAGCCAATTAAGGTTCCTTTAGGTGCCATCTCTTCCTTCCAGCATGTCACCCACACCACACAGCTTGGTGTCATTAGCAAACTTAACTGAGAATGCATTCAATCCTATTGTCTGTGTCACCAGTAAAGATGTCAAAAAGCCCTGGTCCCAATACAGACCCCTGAGGAACACCACTCATCACTGGTTTCCATTTGGATGTCAAGCCATTGACTGCAACTCTTTGAGTGAGATTATCCAGCTCATTCCTTATCCACCCAGTGGTCCATCTGTCAAATCCATGTGGCTCCAGTTTAGAGACAAAGATGTTATGTGGGATAGTGTCAAGTGCTTTACACAAATCAGGGTAGGTGACATGCTGCTCTTCCCTTATCCCCTAGTGCTGTAACCCACATTACAGAAGACCACCAAGTTTCTCAGGCACAGTTTGCCCTTATTAAAGTCATGATCACCAGTCACAGTATTTTCCACCTGACTTAGCATAACTTCCAGGAGGATCTACTCCATGATCTGGCTAAGCACTGAGGCGAGACTCACATTTTGGAAAACCTTTTGGGGCAATCATAATGTTGAGCAAGAAAAACTCTCTTTTGCATATCTAAAGGGAAAAAAATAAATGAAAATGAGAGCCAAAGTGTAAGTCCTCCAATATATATTCCCTGACAAGCAAACTAGTGGGTTGCTGGTGAGGTGGTATGCGTTTTGAAAGGGACTGTTCAAGGCAATTGTAAGCACAGTGGGGAGGTCTCTGCTCAGGCCTAAAAGGACAGACTTTCAGGCTACAATAGCAGTTTTCAGTCTTCCATGAGGGCTCAAAGAGACTTAGAGTGCAAAATATCCCATGGGATTAAATTCATAAAAGAGCTCTAGCTCTTGTGTTTGCCTTTCAGATGCCACATTTAGTTCCACTTTGGTTGCTGCCTCACTTCAGAGGTCTGTGGGTATGTTTGTGTGACTGCATATACTGGCCTAAATGCTTATTCTATAGTATCATCTGAAATGCAGCATCTCTAACATTTATAGACCAGAAATTGCCTTGCCTCCAGATGGCAGAGACAAAGTGCCAGCCTCATTCATGCTGATGTCATCTGAGTTGCCACCAGAGTAGACCTAAAAATGTTAGCTTTTTCTGCTGAGCCGTGAAAATATGTATGAAACTGCAGCATCAGGAATCTGATCGGTGCATCCTTCCTAGGGATCAGAGCGTTTGCATGAGGAGTTCAGTTTCATATTTTGCTACCGTTATCTTACTCAAAATAAGTCTTGAGTACAAATCTCCCACCTTGCAAATGATTGCTCTGAGAGCTAAGGAACTGAGTATTCTTGGACAAGTCTCCTTGGTTTCTTATTTGTTGAAGCTCTCTCTTTCCCAGACTTAATGAATATTTAATTATTTACAGGGTGATTATGAATCCATTGCCTGGTAGTTAGAGCAGCCACCTGAGAGATAGGGTTCTCTGTGAATTCCAGCAAGAGTCTGTTCCTTCTCTACTTTTTGTAAAGAAATGGAAAAGGAGGAGAACTGTAGGACTGAGATACTTATGTGACTATTCTAAATTAAGAATACTTACTTTATTAATCTGGAAGGGGGAGTATTCAGAGGATACTCTCTTTATTTATCACAGTATATAGAAAAAAACCACAGCTCTTTCCTTTGTAATAATTTGTAATCTTAAAACCCTGCCAGCATTTGCACCAATTTTTGGCAGATTGTCTCTGGTTTTGCAGATAATCTGTAAAATAAATATTTGCTCACAGTTATTTGAAAGGTTCATGAATGTCTGTTTGCTTGAACCTTTGCTTCAATGATTCTTCCTGCAGCACTCCCTCCATGCAGTATAGTCAGTACACTGTCCCTTGACAATTCTGTCCCCAGGTGCGTGAGTTGCACATTCACAAGCAATATTTTATTTTTTTTTGCAGCCACCAGAAACTTACTCAGCAAATATTCTTGACTTACATCTGTGAAAAGTAGGATTTTGGGTTTTTGCTTGTGTGGTTTTCTTGGTTTTTTAGTTTTTTGGGGTTTTTTTTGAGGACAGAAAAATTACTTCAACTGATGTTTGGGAGGAAAGTGGGTCTGCAAATATTACCAAGGCAAACCTGCAGTTTTCAGTCAAATAACAGTGAATGTTTTGGGGTTTAGTGACTAGAGGTGAATGATTACAGTGCATTAATATAGCTGTAAGGAGGAAAAATGAAGTACTCTTGATCAGTCATGACAGCTGATCATGTTATGTCCTCTGCAGAACTGTTTTGTAGGGCTGCAGACAGTCCTTCAAGAAGCCAAACTACTTGTTGCTGATTTGGGGCTTTACTTTGGTGTATTAATGTGCTTGTTCTTCACTTGTTCTGCTGGAGCTACATGTGGTGAAGTCAGGTCGTTTTGAACAGCTGTACGCAAAGTGCCATAGCTGAGAATCAGGCAAGAAGATGAAAATGTCTGAATTCTTTTCCACTTAATTTAGAAGTGGATTTAAGATGACCCTCCAGGTATGCTTCTGAACTTGTGCACTAGCATGTTTTGCATTGGAAAGGACAATTTGTTCTTAGTTCTGTTCTGCACTCCATTCAGTTATCTGATAATTTATGTAACTATTCATGTGATGAATTTTTTTTAATTGTAATTGACTGTTGGATTAATTGAATAGCTGATGCATCCTGAATCACTAGCAGTTCCTACTGGATAAGAGTATGCTTATAAGTGTATTGAAGATACTGTAAATAAGGAGATGGCATATATGTTAAGAATTAATAGAAACTTCAGTTCCCTAACTATTTGTATGAAAGCTGTTGTTTTTTCAGTTGTAGTATCTGACTTGCAAAGCACATGCTCTTTGCATTATGTGGCTTTGGTTTTGCTTACCATTGCTTGTATTAGGATATTTGAAAATAAATTTAATTTAATTGCTTTTTAAAATTCCATCTATGCAATTACTCTTTTTCTCAGTTTGTAAGATATCAGTAGTGTGGGACATCATGGGATTAGCTATGTTGACTGAAACCGCTATTTTACATGTAGGTCTGTAGCAAGATGCTCTGGAAAAGAGCTTTTTACGTTACAACTAAAACTGTGTGTAGTGCAGTGGGGATTCAGACCTGTTCCTAGGATCATACATGTTCCTATTCCTGTTTACAATGCGTTTATAACCTTGGAATTACCCCTTTGAATCTCATCTCAAGAGTCTGTGATTTTTGGGAAGACATACCTCTTGTATAGTTCTTGTGCAAACAAACCTGACTTAGTGAAAAAAAAAAGCTTTTGGCCTCTCCTAAGTCAGGGCCACGACTCTGCTCTAACTTAAGCAAGAGGACTTAATTTAAAGTGAAGGGACATCTTAATTCCAGGTGACTGAATGGACTGACAAGACTCTCCTTAAATTAAAGAAAGCTTGAATCAAAAGTACTTGAATCAAAAACTGAGTACCAAATTCCTTGTTCACAACAGTAAATGAGTATTGATGAAACTGGTGTTTCTCTTTGTGAATTTATTTTTCCTTTAATGGGTAATATTTTTGCCAAGGTCTGGTATTTAGGTGGTTTCCTAAGTGACGAGGTGGGCCTTGCAGAAGCAGTGCCGCACGTGGAGCTGGCGCTGGTAGGTGCTGCGGAAACTTCTCAGTTGTGCAGAGACATGTCAATGCTCTCTAATGAGCCTTGGCTACAGGAAAAGCTTGAGACCCACTGCAGTAAAATTTCAGTCAGTTAATGGATTAGGCTTTGAATGCATTCAGTGCACTGAATAGTTGCTAACTAATGCGGGACTGGAGGGATGAATGAAGTGGTACTGCTTTTACAAGCAGAATAGTAGCTACTGTGTGTCCTGTTATGCACAGCCTTGCTTACTTCACACACATGAATTTGTTGACCTCACTAGAGCTCTTAACCTTCCTAGGGCTACTAATCTCCATAATGTCTGAAGGATTGGGCTTAATTTTGGCATGGGCATGTGCAAAACAAATGAACCAAACTATGAGTCATCATTTTTTGTAGTAGAACATTCAGACCTAGTCCCACAATAAATGTGTCTGGCTGATACTTGCCTGAGAGCTTGCAGGATCTGATCCACGCTTTGGGAATCCTGACTTCTTAAGTGTAGGAGAGACTGTTCTGAAGCAAAGGAAATGTAATGCAGAATATACTGAAGCAAAGCAAGCATTGTCATTTGACTCAGATGCAATTCATAAAATAAAATCAGCGTAGGCTGTGGATGGGAATATGCATACATTACAGAATGTTTCAGTAGTACTGAAGATGCCTTGTGAAAACTGTAGAGGTCATGTTTTCAAGTTACTGACTGTTACTCCCTCTTTTGCAAATAGCTTAACTAAAGCGTGGCAAAATAAAATAAACTCACTTCTAAAATTTATTGGAGGCACTGAATTGTGGAGGTAATGGAGAATGATGTGAATGTCACTTTCATGTCTGCACTATAAAATGCAAAAGCACAAACATAGTAACCACAAGGCTCTTTTTGATGTTTTAATCTTTTAAACCTTTGAAATGGTGGTGTGCTTGAAAGGGCTTCTAAATCCATTGGTTAGTCTGTGCTGTCTCGTATTGTGTTCAAAATCATAGCAGATAAAGGAAGAATGATCAGAAAGCTTAATGCAGTCAGAGCGTCACGACCTGTTATGTAAAGTAACATTTGGCAGGGCCTTCCCAGCTGCTGTAAATGAATGTTAACAGCATTTTATCATCTGCTTTCACTGTCTTTATTACATAATCTGAATATTTATGACCCTATTAATATGTTTAGCTGTGAAATTGCAATATTGAAGGAATGAAGGTTCCATAGAATATTGAACAACAAGAATGATTTTATTTTTTGCATCATGAACAAAAGTTGTGTTAATATTAAAAAGCTTTGAGTTCATATTTCAAATAAGCTTACTGAATTGCTTTACAGGTATATTATTTATTCCCTAATTATGTATTTCCCTAAACATTGTCATATGAAAAATATTTTGGTGACAGAATTGTGTTGCTAAACATGATACGTATCGGTGTGTGTATAAAACACAGAGCACTAGCTAGAAAACGATGACTTTTGTTATTTGTAACGCAAGTCCTGGAATCCATAGTGATGATACTCTGTAGCCTTGAACAAACATAACCAACCTAGACCAGTTCCAGGCTATCAGAATCACCTCCATCACAGATCTGCTCCAGGTAGGATTCTGGGGAAAGCTGTGCAGCCTAGTTATTATTACAAGGGGGTTTTTTCCTTTATTTATTTTTTTTTTTAACCAAAATCTTGCTTTTCCTCTCAAACCTGCTCTCCTTCTGTTGTGACTAGCTATACTATTGTGACCTGAAATGCATATCACATAATTAGGCTATGTGTGCACCACATTACATGGCTGGGGTCTGGTTGCAGATGCTGTCTCACTGCTGAATGCACACTTGCCTGTATCGTGATCACACTTGAATTACATGTAGGAAGGTAATGTGCTTGGTCAGAAGATGAGTGAGGAGCTGTAAGCCATTTCCCTTGGAAGCCTCTTGGATTATATTATGTCTCCAAACAGAACTGAACACCACCATTTCATTAGTCACCTGCAAATTTCTAACAAGATGGTGTGTTCGGCAAGTGGCTCTTACCTATGGAATTTACAAGTGATATTGGTATTGTGGTTCTTTATCATCCTGCAGGCTAAATAGCTCAATTAGCTGCAGGTTCATATTTGCAGGTTGCCTACAAAAATCCAAACTGTAAAAGTAAGTTTTACATCTGAGTAGAATGAAGTTCTTGGTCACTTTTAACTTTGAGTCCAAAATCTGTAGCCTGTCTGAAAGTTACTGTCCTAAACAGCTTCCTACTGATAACCACGACTAGAGTTTGAGAGATATGGGTATTTGTGGAGGTCTCTTCTGTTTCTAAAAGTCTCATGGGTGTAGTGCAAATCCTGTGGTGTGTTCTGACACTATACCTAACTCTGAGTAACTGTGTCTCGTAATGGTCTGTACTTCCACCCTCTCCACAGTTCAAACCTCGAGCTGGTACAGAAGGCTGTAAGTGTACATGACTGTAAGTGTACAAGTTCTTAGAAATGTAAAGATCAGTGGTTATAGGGTGTGGAGTGTTAGAAACAGGAAGAAAGTTTAGATTAACACATAATTTTTAACAATATTTTATCCCCAAGCAAGATTGTTATATTTAATGCAGAACTCCAGAAGGACTCTCTTCCCTTGTGGACAGTAGAGATTGAAGTATATATTGTTCTTCTGGGCAATAGTATTGAGCACTCAAGTAAGGTTCATAATAGAACAAGGAAACCTTTAATTAGGACAGGAGTTTCAATTGCAGTCTTTTTTGCTTTGTGTAAGACAAACTTGTGTTATATCAGGTAAATAAAACAATGGAGAGGTGAAGGAAGTTTGGAAGAAGCACATCTATTTACAAAATTAAGTGCTGAGTTTACAATAAACCAGTAGTTTTTTGTTGGGAAATTCTTAAAATATGATTTCTCTTCTCCCCATCCTTGAGCATCCGAGTCAAGATATTTTAAGGAAATGTTTTTCAACTTAGTCAGTGGTTGGGGGTTTCTTGCGCTCTTTAATTTTTCATCTAGGAAATACCTTTATTGCAATGTAAAATTAATAGCAATGTTTACACGGCTCTAATATATTGGGTTAGATTGGTACATGGATTGTAATGGCATTCTTCCCTTACTCAACTTTGTACTTACTTTGTGTGACCTAAATACAATGCAGTATTTCCTTTAAATATAAAGAATGATAATAAATCTTTTCTGGTGTATTCTGGGGTTTACATTGCTCTTGTGTTGTTGAGGTCTTGAAGTCAGTAACCTTCTCTACAGCCTCAACAAGCTTCCAGCGTGCAATAAAATATAAAACTGGCACCTTCAAGGAATAATGCCTAGTAGCTTCAAGGGTTTTTTAACTTGTTTCTGAAATTACCTCTGACAAAAAAACCAAAGTAGTCTCCACTTCCCATCAGGCACTGTTAAGAGGAAGCCTACCAGATTTGAAGCCGGCTTTCTTTTGCACTTGCTTTTTTCATGTTTACTGGCTTATTATGTGCAATGAGACAATGGAATAATGTCTTAAATGAGTTTTTTAAAGGAAAGCTTCTAAAAGATGGTGGTGATAAAGCTTTGGCCATCTGTCTTATGCCTGTTATGTCCTCTGCAGTTAAAATGCCAAATCCAACAATGACATAAGATTGCCGTTGTCTGGGAAACGATTGATTCTACTCCTTGTTTGGGTAAAAGAGCTCTCAGACATGGCTCAAGGTAGCCCATTTCCCTAATTGCCTATCTCTTTGGGTGTTTTACAGCATTCTGCTCTGTCTTATCAGAGAACACTTTCCAGAGCAAAATCCATGGTACTTTAAAGGACCTAACCAAATTTGCTAAATTCAGCAGAAAGTAGCTGTTGTCTTCATTGGACTTTGGGAAAGGAAGGGCAGAGCCCTTCATGTTAAGTAACTGATGTGACCTTCCTTGCTCAAAATTTTATTTTGTGGATTATTCTAGAAAAATATTCCAGTTTTATTGGGTGAGCAGTTAACTCCACTTTAAGTGCTGAACAGCTTCTCAGTTGTGGAGGTGCAAAGGATACTTTATAGTAGCAGCAGATTTGAAACTTACTGAAACCTCCTGCCCTGACCCACATCTTGCATCCCCTTTACTACATCCCATAGGAGTAATTTATTTGCTAAATAAAGCTGTTGTACTCCCCTTGAAACAAGCTCAACTGGCTTGTGGGATTCTTTACCAGGAAGGAGAGACAGGGGCATTGTGTTGCATTTATAGAATGTGCTACTAAATGGCTTTTCCTGTTGCCTGACTTTATCATGACTGGTCCTTGTTTGTCACAAGGATCAGTACAGTAACTTTATGTGAGATACTAGTAACCTGAGAGTGGAAATTCAAAAAGGTCTTTTTTCCCCCTGAATTTCAATTAGTGCCTATTACTGCTTGTTCTTTCAAATGGGCATTGCTGAGTCTGGCTCCATCTTCTCTCTCCTTTCCCTCTGTCCCCCATAAATATTTTTATTCACTGTTAAGATCCACCTTGAACCTTTTCTTCAGGATGAACAATGCTCTAGTGCTTTAATCATGTTTGTGGTCCTTTGCTGAACTCACACTAGTACTCCCATTGGACTGGAGAGCCCAGAACTGGACACAGCACTGCACGAGATCTTACCAGTTTTGAGTAGAGACAAATATCTTCCTCTACCTGCTGACAGTGCCTTCCTAGTGCAGCCTAGGAGTCTGCTGGCTTTTTTTTTGCCACAAGGACACATTGTGGACTCATCTTTAACTTGGTGTGTGTCAAGATATTTTTTTGTTAAGCTGCTTCCCAGCCTGTATTGTGTACTGGTGCCTGGGGTTATTCCTTTGCAGGTGCAGAACTTTGAATTTCCCTTTGGTAAATGTTATCAAGTTCACATCTGTCCATTTCTCCAGCCTATTAAGGTCCCTTTGAATGGAAGTTGATACAACCATATGCTGTATCTACTTACTCTTCACAGTTTTATATTATTTGTAGGCTTGCTGAGGATGCCCTCTGACCAATCATCCAGGTCATTTAATGAAGATGTTAAAGAGTAATGGTCCCAGTATCAGCCCCTGGGGTATGCCGCTAATGACTGGTTGCCAGCTGGTCTTCATACTGCTGATTGTAAATATTTGAAATTGACAGTTCAATCTGCTTTCAGTCCACGCCAGTGTTTGTTCATCTAGCTCATATTTCTGTCAGTTTTTCCATGAGGATATTGTAGGGGAACAGTGCTGAAAGCCTTACTAAAATCAAGATAGACAATATTCTGGGTTCTTCTCTCCTCTGCCAGGGGTATCATCTAATTGTAGAAGGTTATCAGGTTAGTGAATCCTGATTTTCTTTCATAATAGCATACCAGCTATTTGAAATCACCTTCTTGTCCTTAACATGTTTGGAAACTATTTCCAGAATTACTTTCTCTTTCACCTTCCCCAGGGCGCTGGTGAAACTGGCTGAACTTTGGTTCCTGGATCTTTCTTCTTTTCCCTCTTCAGTATAGGAGTTACATTTGCTTTTCTCTAGTCCTGAGGTACGTCTCCCATTAGTTATGACATTGTGAAGATATTCAAGAATTGCCTTGTAATGGAATTAACCAGTTCTCAGCATTCATGGATGTGTTCCATCAGGCCTAGTGGACTTAGATATGTCCAATTTGTCCAATTTGAATTTGGACAGATCCAGTTTGCTAGACTAAACTCACTTGTACCAGAGGTAAGTCGTGCTTGCTCCTGGCTTTCCTGTGGGTCTCAAGAACCTGAGAATGCCAAAGCCAAATCTTGCCACTCAAGTCCAAATTGAAGATGTCATTGAACATCTCTGCATTTTCTCTGTCCTTTATCACCATGTTCTCTTCTCCATTCAGTAGTGGTCCCACATTTTTCCCTGGTCTTCCTTTTGTTGTTGATGCACTTACAGAAGCCCTTCTTGTTGTCCTTCAGGTCCCTAGCCAGATGCAATATCAGACAGGCTTTGGCTTTCCTAATTTTCTCCTTGCATTCTTGGATAGTGTTTTTGTATTCTTCCTGGGCTGCCTGTCCCTGTGGCCTCTTTTCATATGCTTCTTTCTTATGTTTAAATTTTGTCAGGAGCTCCTTATTCATCTGTTTAACCTTCCTGCCACTCTTGCTTGATGTTCTGCTCTTCAGGGCAGACCATTCTTGAGCTTGGAGGAGGTGATCCTTGAAAACCAGCCAGCTGTCCTGGGTGCAGCACTGCGTGTGGGGATCTCACCAGAGCAGAGCAGAGGGGCAGAATCCCCTCCCTCGCTCTGCTGGCAGTGCTGTCACAGATGCAGGATGTGTTTGGCTTTCTGGGCTGCAAGCACACATTGCTGGGTCATATCCAGCCTCTCCTCCACCAGCACCCTCAAGCCCTTCTCAGCAGAGGTAATCTCAATCTGTCCATCCCCCAGCCTGTGTTGATACCAGGGCTTGCCCTGATCCAGGTGCAGCACCTTCCACTTGGTCTTGTCAAACCATATGAGATTTCTGTGGTCCCACTGCTCAAACTTGTCCGGGTCCCTCTGTATGTCATTCCATCCTTCAGGTTTGTCAACTGCACCACTCAGCTTGGTGTCATCTGCAAATATTCTGAGGGTGCACTTGATCCTTTTATCTCTGTCATTAATGAAGATGTTAAGTAACACTGGTCCCAGTATGGACTCCTGAGGGACTCCACATGTCACTGATGTCCATCAGGCTATTATGTGCCTTCAGCCTGGAAAAAGTTTCTGTGCAAAATTGCACCATTTATTCTGTCTGCAGGAGAAAGATCCAGGAAGTTTTCCTGATGCCCTTCTGTTTCCATTGATTTATGGTCTGCCAACTTTTCACCTGCTCACCCTCTCAGACACAGAAGGTGGTACAGAGAGAGGAGATGGCCTGCAAATTCGGGATAATCAGAAATTGGTTGCTGTCAGGGCTCTCTGTGCTGCTCTTCTGGATATATTTTGACGTACCAGGGTAGTTCTAACATGAGCTGTCCCAGCTGCTGTTGGGTATTTTCTGAAACTGCACTGTCCAGGAAGAACAGAGAAGAATGTGTTGTTTATAAAACTTCCTGTGACTGCTCTTCAAGTAACTTGTGAGGATTAGGAGCTTTTGTTTGTTTGCTTGTTTTTCCCTAACTCCAATATAAATCAGTTTCTCGCTTTGATCCAAATAGGGTAGATCACATGGTGAGTTTGTACCAGCCTTGAATGTGTACTTATGATGAATGGAATTCTGGAGCTTAGTAATAAAATTTCATACAACTTATATTATATAATTAAATCAACCCGGAAAATACTAGTATATAGCTATTAAAGCTATATACTGAATTGATACTAAAGGTCTTTGTGAATTAACTTTTTTGGTTAAGCAGTAATATTCCTCTCTAAATGTTTTAAACCAATCTTGCAGTGAGTAATTTTAGAATAAATTCTGTAGGGTGGATTTAGTACAAGAATGTACTAGGCCAGCGACACATGCTGAGTACAGTCTTTGCAAGAATTTTTTCTGTGAACAACCAAAAACAAACAAATGGTGCGTCTTCCATCTTAAAGGAGCCCTTGAAATTTGTGCCTGCAAACCAAATGAAAATGGAAACTAGATGTCTTGTCAGCACATTGCAAGCTATCGGTCACAGCAATGGATAAAAGCTAGCACGACCTACATCTGTCGTGTTGATACAATGGTGCTGGCATTACAGTTTCATTGTTTAGGTTTAGGGTCAAGCCTGTTGAGACCTCTTTTTATTCAGCTTTGAATGTATCCATTTTCATTAAGTTTTTCAAAGCTGTATGAAAGACTCAGCAGGGCAAGACGTGGCGATGCTGAACCTACGTTAGTCTTGCAGCTATCAAACTGTCTCATAGTCACAGATGGTCACTGCGATTGTCCACACCAATCTACCACCGGAGCTGCTATTGAAAGGGCACAAAACTGAGGCTACAAAGGGATGCCTTTTTTCCCGCCAATAAATGAAGCTAGTGTTGCTGTGAGCTGGCATTGTCAGAGGTTTTGTGCAGGAGAAGAATGGTTGTTGACAAACCAGTTTCCGTGCTGAAAAGTGCTACTTTTATTCCTAAACTTAGAGATCTTTCCTTGGTTGAGTAACTGTTAATATCAGAGTGGCATTTTGCAAACTGTTTTCATTGATTATTTGGATGATGGTTGTACTGGGAGGTTTAATACTGACAGCAGTAAATGTGAGCTTGCTAACGTGCTAAAGTAGGCATATTTCTGTTTTGTAACTCCATTAGAAGAAAAACTCTTTGAGCGTATACTGTTTAAAACATTGGAGACCCTAATTGCCACATTTCTGTGTTTAATTCTCAAATGTTACTGTCCTTACATAGGTTGAAAGAGCTTGGCCAGTTGTCTCTTTAAGTTAGGTAACTTGGTTAACCAAGTACCAAATGTCTTGCTTTTCATACTATAAAAATGTAAGGTTTTGGAGCCAGTAAATAAATCTTCCAAGTCTTTCTTATTGGCAATGTGAATGTGCTTTTTGTTTTGTGTGTCCTTAAACTGCTTTTTCCATTTTCCTACTACCATTTTCCAAGTACTATTTTCTTCCTTGTCTTCCTTTCATGGTGGGGTGAAAGCCGCTGTACAAATGACCTGCCTGTTTATTAACAGACTGGAGGAAGTTTTGGTGCGATTAAAACAGTTCTTGCCTGAAAGAACTATAAAAAGCAATAAAGTTGATTCCTATTGTATGGGATCCTTTGTGGCCTCTGATAGATCCTTTTACCAGTGGCGAAGGAATCTTTAAAATTCAGGTAACCACAGTGATGAAGTGGATGCTTGTTCCTAGATGGGAAATATCAAGCTTCTGTGGAGACTAGTTGAATAATTTACCCCATAACAAAGTACAATTTAGAAATTGTACTTTAACCATTACAGTATGGGGATTTTGAGGTGGGTTTGCCATCCTTCGTTATTTCACTGAAGCTATCCATTGGTTAGCCTCCTGTGCTGTAGTGGAGGTTTTTAGCCTATTAAGGCCCTCAGTAATTCCTGAGTTGCCTGTTGCCCCCAGAATTTCAGAGCTCTCTGAGCACATGAGTGTTTGTTTTGTTTCTTCATCTGGCCTGTCAGTCTGCTATATGAAATATCTTAAGCAGGTATAAGTTACAGAAGAGTACATTTCTACATGTGAGACGTAAGGAAGCTGGTAATGTACTTAAATTTGCAGTCATAAGAATGAAATACTTCTGTGCCAAAGATGGAACTGAAAAAAAGAAATATTCTTCCCATAAGATCAAAATCACATGCAGAGGGATGGATTTGACTGTCCCAGAAGGAAACTTCCAACTTCCTTCTGGCTTGATTATTCTGTTAACATGGGAATCTAAAGAATAAGACTTTTTGCCAGGAAAGTGATGAATATTGATGATTTTCAGATTTTGCTAGAACTGAAAGGGATTTGACACTGACCTAAAGCTGAGTCACTTGTGTAACTAGTGCTTCTTGATGACTTTAGCCAATGTGTCCTTGCTTCTGTGATCATACTTTCTGCCGCCTTGCTTGGTCTCAGCTCTGGTATTATTTTCTCATTTCTACCTCACAGTATACTACATGCAAATAAGTCCTTAAACAAACATCATGTAAATTATTAGAATTTCTCAATAGTGATTTCCTGGAAGCTGTGTCCTGGTTTAGGGGCAGTTTCTAGGCTTGTGGTTTCCTTTCCCATAGCTAGTCTGTGTTTATTATGATGTCAGTGTAGCTTATCTGTGTATTTTTCAGGCAGAAGCTTTTCCCTATTCTTTGTGATGTATCAGGTGTTTGGTAGAATAAGCAATAAATGTGCTTGAGCCAAGAAGTACTGATTTCACAAAAAGAAAGCCTTGTGCAAAACCAGTTGGTTTCTGCATCCCATGGACTGCGGAGCTCTGAGGAATGGGAGCAGAGAGTGGTGGGGGTGACACTCCGGTGATGTGATCTCATAGCCTAGCCCTTCCAGTGCAAGGTGGAACCAGCCACAGATGCTTCAGCAGCCTCTGTGCCAGGCAGTCCTGGCAGCTCTTGCACCTGCCTGATACACAGGTATCTGTGTATACACAGGCTTTTCTGGCTGTGATTGGCTCTGGGACCCTACCAGCTACGGACAAGCAACCTGTCAGTGAACTGGTCAGCTTTAATTAATTACTAGTTTGACTAATACTGAAAAAGAACTGTTTTGGATTTTCCATAGTTACTGTCAGAACAGAAATAGCACTTCAGCCTCCCTTTTCAGCTTTAGTTTAACTTCACACCTAGAAAGAAATCAAGGTCTTGCCTTGTCAAATGTACTGGAGTTAAGCAGAGGGTCTTAAAGACAGGTCTATGAGTTGCATCAACACAAGTACTTGCCATGTTTCATTTTGAGGTGTTGTTTTCTGGCTTTGCACACAGAGTCAGGTTTCTAAGAATAAATGTAAAGGAAAAATTTTGGAGTGCAGTATGCTCTGCTGAGGGAGTAGTTCCTGGTACATCTGGACCGGTCGTACCTTCTTTGTCTGGTGTCTAATGCAGCTGTAAGTTAGATGTAACAGTAAATCCCAGTAAACTGTTAAAAGATCTAAAAGGTCAGGTTTAGGGGGTTGGTGTTTTCTTTTTAGACGTACATTACAATTAAAGGAAAATCTATCCTATAAGTTGTGCCACAGGTGTTAAAGTATTAAATAAATTGTACTGGCTGCATAAATTATATTGAAGTTTAAAATAATGGCGGTATCTTGAAAAAAAATGGAAAGGCTTAAGGTTTGGATGCCAGAAGAAAACTCTTCCTCCTTTGTGAGGAATTACTACTCTGCACTTCACAGAAAAGCCAATGTTTACAATGCAAAATTAAACAGATTTACATTGTCCCAGTGTCATAGGAGTATTATACCAATTACCTACTTAAATGCTCAAAAACACTCTGTTTGTACTTCCTTATTATTCCTGTGGTTTAAAATATTACTTTCTTATCTGATGCCATTTCTTTTAGAAGATACCTGTAAAATCGAGTTTGCAATTCCACACATAGCAGATACTGTACAGATATGCATAGCAGATACAATACTGTAACTATTTTGTAGATTGTAAAATCACTTCTAGATGTTCATGAATCCCAGAACAATTTAGGATTTTTTGCTTTACCTGATGATATAGCTGAAAGCCCTTGCATCACCTTTAGAGATGTTTTATGACAAAATTAAAATGCCTGGCAAGTGTTCTATATGCTGGTTATTACCATCGTCATTTCCTTCAAGACACCAATTTCCAATAACCCATCCTGCATTATGGCTTTTCTTCAGAAGAAAAGGAGAGATTCTACCCCAGGTAATTGCAATCAGCTAGACCATTTTCATACTGTCTACAAGCCTGAGGGATGTTTTAGCGTTCCAGCCTAGCCAGGAGCATACAAGATGCTAGACTTCATCAGCTTGGGGCTATTGCTACATGAGAGCTTTCAGTGTGAGGACACTTGGGAGCTCTGCAGCCAGAAAACTGGGAAGACCTGTAGATACCATATTTATATTTGTTGTTTAGGTATCTCTTTTGGAAAATGCTTGTGGAGTTGCTCAGCTCAAATGGGATTGAAATGCGGTGCAGCGAGGGTACTGCATATCACTGTATGCCTTAGCCTACAATTGATTTTAACTGCTGGGACCATTTGTCACTGGTCTTTGATGCTTCTCTTTTATGTTCCCTCCTTTTGCATCCTGTGTCTCGAAGGTGGCTGTTGCTACCCTTTTGCCTGAGGAATGCTGGCAGTCTCACCTCTGAGCTCTTCCACCTAAATTTTTAACCAAAGAGTCTACAGTGTGAGAGCAAGCGTGCTGCCTCTGCATCTTCTCTGCCAAGAATACTGAATTGATTTGTTTGTCTTTCTGTGATGAATGGACCTTGGCCACTCTGGGTCTCTCTGGCCATAGAGGGGTTAAATGTCTTAGTTTTAAATACTTTCCTGTGGTTTTGGGGTGTCTGCTCTTGGCTACCACCAGTTACACAAACTGCTGCTACTTTTAAATCTCCTTTCCCTCCATCCTTTTATTTCCTTCAAAAATATGCAAAAAATAAATGCAAATATTTTGGGTACTGCTGTTGTTATCAATGCAAACCTTTCAAGGCATTCTCTTGAGGGAAATTAACAGCACCTTATTCATCAGTGTACTTGACAGTAGTCTCACTGGCACAGGGTATGGGGAGGGGGAAAATTTGCATGTTTTGTAAGTGGTTTATTCCAGGAAAAACTGGAATTTGCTTTCACTTTTGAAGCATATAATTCCTGCATAAATTGCTTATTAAGTTAAATGTTTAATTACAGCTGGAGCTTTACATAAAACTGAGGAGTTGCAGAGAGTAAGAGACTTAGAAAAATACCTTGAAAGCAGTACATTGCACCTTGAAAGTGATACATTGCAATGGGAGCTGGAATTGGGCCCCACACTTCCTGAAGAGTCAGCCAAAACTCTGTGCTTTAATTTTCTCAGCCTTGCTGTGTGGTGCTGTCTGTTTGAAAGCAGTTGAAGTTTGATTTTTTTTTTTTAATTTTTATTTTTAAGGTAGAGTTTAACCTTACAGTTGCTCAGTACATTTTTTGAAAAAATATTTTTGAAAGTGTGTGATATAAAAATCTCAAAATAAAAAAGCACAAGGGAACTTCTAACTGCTTGAGCTGTATATGCTTAAAGTTTATGAAAAGAGGTATTCAGGGACAGGGTGCAGCGTTGTGTCTCGCATCCTCAACGCAGCTGCTTAGCAGTGATAAGGAAGCAATGCTCTATTCATGCTGACCTTGTTTCCAAAGAAGCCTTGTCCTAAGAACTACTGAAAATAAGGAAGAATTTCCTGTGACATGCTGCTCATGTTGGCTTTTTAAAAGGGAGTAGAATGAAATCTCAGAGCATGACACATACTGTGTCTAACCACACAGGATTTCCTGTGCTGGAATGGAAGCTTAGTGGAAGCCACGTTTTTCTCTTCCTTTTAATTCATTCAGAAAAATAGAGGTCAACGTCATGAAATGATATGGCTATGGTCACTGTTAAAAGCTAAAAGCAGCAATTGCTAATTGATACATTATGATGCTAAGAGGACTGCAAGGCAAAATTTTTTCCCTTTAACACAATAAGGCTTGTTAGATACCCTGATTACACTTCTAACCTCTCATAAAAGAAGGGTTGTGAACTTAAAAATTCCATTTCAGTGAAGGTGAGAAAAATAATGCATATATTTCCTTAGACATTAATGTCTTTTGGTAGTAGACTTTTTGCTCCATTCAAAATTAATCAAGCTATTGATGAATTGGGAAAGACACAGAAAAACAGTTGGATTTTGCCTCTGAAAACATTGAAAATATTTATTTTTCCTTAAATTAAATTTGATTTTATAGTACTTTAGTCAAATAAAATTCCCAGTATTTTTCCTCTCTGCTCATTTGCAGCATTATCCTAGTAGTGTCTTACTGGGTTTGAATGGTAAAATCAGAGCTTCCTGCTGCAACCACAGTGAAGGCTGGAGTTATGCAATGGGTTTTGGTAGGATAGAGTGCATATATTTTTAATCCTATTTAAAATATAATCACCCTGTTTGCGGTAGATTCTTCAGAGAATGAGCTAACAGCCTGTGCTTAGTGACGACTCATCCAGATGTGCTCACACTGTCTTATGGCACCATGCAAGCTCACTTTGCTCCAGAGCCAAACTGACCAAGCAGCCTCCTGACTTAATGTTGTGCAGTCTTAATGGTGAGCCCAGAGCTTTTCTGGTACTTCTTGGCTTGAGTTCAGTGCTTTCAAGTTGTTCGGACATTTTTTTTTCTTCCTTTAGTCCAAATAGTGATCTACTGTCATCATGGAGTATGAGTGAGAGTGTGTTTACTGATTCATGTTGCTTGTGTATACTCTGTGCATATCTTCTCCCCAGCTACAGCATTCACAGTGGAAAGAGATTAATTCCTCTATAGTTTTTACTTTTACTCAAGTAGTGTTATTTGTATTGCTTTAATGTCATGCGGATTTGCTAGGGCTCATGCCCATGCTTTTTATTTTGTCTAAGAAGCAAAAGGTTTTCTTACACCTGGAATGGTTCTGCTCCTCTCTAGCAATTCTGAGACATTTTATCTTAAAGAGCTCTTTTTCAAAGGGGAAGAAGTAATCTCAGGGCAGACCTACAGTGCTTCTGCTTGGAAGAGTCTCCATACTTCATTTTCTTCCACAGTATTCATAGCCTGGTACTGCAGGCCCTCAGAGTCATGAGAACCAACAAGAGGTATGTGTGAAAGGCCTGTATGGATGGACTCAACGTGTTTTAAGCAGAGTCCTGTCTGCCGTGCTTTCGTGTTACACATACTAACCTAGTACTTCAGCTGTTTCTACATGATGTCTCTGCAGTTCAGGCTTTATTTGAGTCAGGATTTACATTTGTATGTTACTGAGGAGATACTTGGATCTTGTATGTCTCATTTAATTGATTGAATATTTTAATATCAGAGCAAAGTCATGAGGCAAACTATTAAGGAATTTTTGTATATGTTTTACATGAAGACTTCTTTCTGTGCTAGTTTACATGTATTTTGATTGTGTACTTATGTTGAAAGTGACTCCAGAGTACTGTTCTATTCTGCAGACAGATGGATATTTAAATAGTTTGCAGAAGCAAATAAAACTTGTAGATCAGAATGTTTCCACTCAATTGGACGATCTGTTAAATAAGGCAGAATTTAAAGGCACTTCTAAACAAAATGCAATGGGTTTTTTCCACTCTCTCTTTCCACAATCCCCAGATTCTTCCTGGATAATTATTTGAATAAGCGTTCTACTTTTTACAGGAGTTGTGTAGTTAAAGAGGGAATTTGCTGTCTTTTCAGTTCATTGTAATAGAGATATATACATGTACATATACATATACATACACATATGTGCAACTACTTGGAGTTGCACAGAGGAGGCATAGAGGAAACCTGTTAAGGTTTTCAAAATACATTGTACTCAAAACATAAGGTATCACAGGCTTTTAGAATGACAACAACTTAAAAATACTATATGTCTTGCAGCACATTTGAGAATTGAGGTCGTTTTTCAACTTTTCCTTAAGAGGATTTTTCACATTTGGTTTTCATATCATACTGCATATTGGGGGTGAGGATAGTAGCATGCACTGTTCAGCAAGACTGTGGGTGTGTTGGCCCAGCAGGGATAGTTTGGCAACTTAGGGTTAAGTCCTGGAAGTACTTCATTGATAGGAATAAAGTTTTCTTAACCCTTCCGATGGTCTTACTAGTCTGGGCACCATTTCCATGTTTCCTGTTTCTTTGATCTCCAAAGAATCACATGGCCATTTATCAGGTGAATATCCTCTTCTGAACAATGTTTATGGTTTTGCACAGCACAGCTGAAACTAAAATGCAGTATTTATGGGTCTGCCATGCACTGCTCATCAGGCTACCATTTCTTTTACTTGCCAGACACCTATAATAATGCAGCTAAACTTCAGTAATAGGTTTTACCTGGTCGGTAGGATAGTACCTAGTGCATTTATGCTGTATTTTCTGAATCTTTCCATTTAACTAAAGCTTAGCTGTGCTAAGAAGACATTAGTAGCTCAGGTTCCAATTTATGGCTTCTGGGCTTCTTTTCTGAAACTCTGCAATCAATGCCAGGTACAGCTTGGCATACTCTTGTCTGAATTACAGTTTGACTTTAGTGTAAAATTTTGCAAGTCTGTACTAAGACACAGTGATAATTATGCTCTGTACCTGCCCTTAAGGAAGTAAAAGTAGTTTTAAAGTGATAATTTGCCATAAGCAACAAGATAACGTCCCAGAGTTAACAAAACCTAAAGGGAGATACCTGAAATTACGCAGTGTGTGTAAGCCTATGTGTGTTGCACTGGCATAGAGGGAAATTTTGCTATATGTTGTTTACCACATGCACTAAATTTATGCAGAATGTCAGTCATTATTACTCTGGTCATTGGCCTTTCAGTGAATGAATGAATGAGTTGTGAAGAATGTCTTTGCATCTGCAGGTTGTGAATGAAGCATTGGATTGCATATGAAACTATGGTGGCCTCCTGTGTGGCATTTGGTTGCCCAGAGACAGTAACCACAATTTCTTTTGTGTGTGTGTCTATCTATCTATCTGTCTATCTATCTATCTATCTATCTATCTATCTATCTATCTATCTATCTATCTATCTATCTATCTATCTATCTATCTGTATATATATGTGATTTATAGTATGAGGATGGCATTTAAAATATATGGTTGTCTTTTACTATGTCTGTGGTAACCCAGAAAACCAGTTAAAAAAATAATCTGGTGTACTTGGGATTCATGTGACAAGCCTGCTGTATCAGCATTTTCTTGACATTATTTGTGTGTGTGGCTGCTGAGGGCTGCATGCCTGAAGGCTGTGAAGGGGAAGGCGGGACATGTGCTGACCTTTCTGGGTATCAGACAGACTGTTACTGTGTTTGATTCTTGCAGTGACGATACTGAAGGGCAGGTCCTGTACTGAATATTATTCCAGCTCACCTTTCTTTGTATTTTTTCCCACTTGTCTGAAGACAAAAGAAATTTTATTGGAAGCCCAAGACGCCAATCTGACAGTTACTTGTCCACTTGCTTGTAAAACAGTTTATCACTGTTGCCCTTCTGGGAAGGGTACACTAGCACAGTTATCTGTACAGGAAAGAAACACTTATCAATGCTATAGAATAAACACAGTGGAAAGAAGACAGTAAATATTTTAAATTTAATTTTAAGCCTTTTCAGTTTGAAAATATAAACCCATTGTTTTTACTTTGTAGTAGCAATGGTTTTTTCATGTTGCATGTAAACAGAAAGATTCAACAATAAACATGTCAAGTCTACTAGCAACTGCATCTGTGCAGGTACTTACGGATGACTAATGGAAGACAATAGCATATAGGGATTTGTAAGCATGTATTGCCAAAATTAAAACTGGAGAATATTTTTTTGAATAATAGATGAAATGAGGAAAGAGGAATCTCTCAGTGTATCATCTACCATGATGTGTGTGTTGTGCACATGTAGAATAGGAGAAGTTGTACTACTGAACAGACAATCTTTGACGTAGGAGCCTTTGATAAGGATTTAATTACTTCTTTGGGCTAATACTTTGCATTTTCTTTGCATTTTTACTAACTTGTTATTGCTACTGTTGGTGAAAACAGCTGCTAATCTGTCTAGAGAGTCAATAGTTGATTAAATAGCTTGATTTAAGTAGACCAGGATCATCATCTTATATCCGATTCCAAATTCACCACTGGGCGCCCCAGTAAATTCTGCAAGGTCCTACACACACACACACACACACACTTTGATAAATAACAAATGGCAGGTGCAGCTGGTCACAGATGTTACCAGATTTGGCTGTCTGGTCAGATTGATGATGTTATGTTGAAGCCGTGAAATGAAATGAAATGAAGTGCTCCCTGCACATCTTCAGGGAGCTGGTGCCTGTGAGGTGCCAAAACATCTTTGGCAAGCTGGAGTCACAAAGCACACATGGAATCATGGGAGAAGAGAAAGTTTTAATTACATTCAGGGAGGACAGCAACTTCTGGTAGAGTGCTTATTTAAAAGAGATATAAAACTTTCTTCTAGAAATGCTCTGGTTTAGGAGTAGTCATTTTACCAAAGCAATTCCCAGAGTCCACATCTTGTGCCTTTCACCTTCTCTTTTGGACCAGGCAGGAGGGTAGTCTGCAGACCACAATTAGTCATCACAGATTATGCTGTGGTTCCTTCTGTCCTCGGGGACTTGCTTCCCCTTGACTGCCATGAGAATGCTGAGGTGCTCACATTATATGCTGAACACACATCTTATCACAGAGGTAATGTGTGAGACACCTGCATTGGGCAGATGGTAATCACAAGCAACTTCCAGTTGTATGCCCAGCTGCACCTCCTGCCATGGCTGCCGTGTATCTGGATACAGGAATGCCTTTAAGCTATGGAACTTAACACTTGTTTCTCCAGAATATTTTCTGTACTAGTGGAATATCTAGAGCACCACTACTGTAGGCAAAAAGTTGGAGGTATCCTGGAAACATGTCAAAAATAGTGTGGCCAGCAGGTTAGGGCAGTGATTGTCCTCTTGTACTTGACACTGGTCATACTGGACCTTGAATCCTGTGTTTAGTTCTGGTCCCTTTGCTACAAGAAGGACATTTTGGTGCTGGAGCAAGTCCATAGAAGGGCACAGAGATGGTGAAGTATCTGGAGCACAGTCTTATGAAGAGCAGCTGAGGGAACTGGGGTCGTTTAGCCTGGAAGAAAAGGAGACTCAGGGATATTGCCTTCTACAACTACCTAAAAGGAGGATGTAGCAAAGTCAGGTTCAGTCTCTTCTCTCAAGTATCAAGCAATAGGACAAGAGGAAACTGCTTCAGGTTACATTAGGGGAGGTTTAGATCAGATATCAGGAAAAAATTCTCCATATCTCCACCAAGAGGGTTTTCAAGCATTGGAACAGGCTTCCCAGGGAATTGGGGAAATTTCCATCCTTGGGAGTGTTCCACCAAAAAATGTGTACATGTGGCACTTGAGGACATGGTTTAGCGGTGAAGATGGCAGTGCTTTGTTAGTGGTTGGACTTTATGATCTTAAAGGTCTTTTCCAACCTTAATAATTCTATGAAAAGGAAAATTATCGTTACTCAACTGTTCATTTTCTTTCATTATGCGTTATTTTGAGCTACATTAATTTTTAAGAAACTTTGAAGAACGGAAGTCACAAAAACTATTTCAATATCACTTTGAAATTTCATATATTTATATATGAATTTATATATATGGGTCATATATTGACCTATAGTAGGCTTTTAATGTCTTCTAGCCATGAATTCTTTCTATCTGCCCTTTAGACTCTGGTCTAGTTTCTCATCTTTAAAATTATTAAGGTACCAATTACAGTCTCTGGAACCAACAGAATCAGGATTAAGAAGCGGGGGAGGAACCCCAAACAAGATAGTGGTAGGAACTTCAACAGATCAGAAAGGTTAAGAGGACCTGCTGAGCTTTGAATTTTAGCTGAATTCGTGATAGGAAAATACCCTTGCATACTATTGTATTTAACTTGTTAAAGATATGATGTGAAGTGTGTTCGCCATTTTTTGGTGATGACTAAAGCCATAATGACATTCTTCAAAGTATCTGGCATTGCTTTGTGGATCAGATCATGGGACATAAATCTTTGCACTTGAGAAGGAACTGCTCTTTGATAAATTATTTTATTCATTCTACATATTACAAGAGTTCATGAAAGTTCTCCAAGTTTTCTGGATGTTTTTTTGGTTTAGTTTTTCTTTTTATTTGTTTGTTTTGTTCTTGGGGGGTTTTTTTGGTGTTTTTTTGTTGTGTTTGTTTGGTTTGGGTTTTTTGTTTTGTTTTTTTAGTTCAGAAGTGCAATAAGTGTGTAATTATGGATGTAGCAGATCTGAGCATGGTTATTGTTGCCTCCAGCTGAAGAGACTCAGTCTCATAGTTCCCTTACCTGATGAGAATATCCTCATCATCAAGCAGAAGCCTGTTGGGGTGAGAGCCTCCTCTTGCCTTCCTTCTGGCAGCATTTAGTTTTCCATGGATCCCTCATAATTGTTAGAGAGTCTGAGCTAAAGGGAGTACAACTTCTTTTTGAAACTATCACTATTCAGTGGGAATTTTTTTACAAGGCCCTTACTGATACAGAGAGACCTTACCCATACCTTTTTTTTTGTTAAAGACTAGGTGTGACCATCAGACTGTGATCATGGAGGGGCTTTTTCTCCCAATCTCTTGAGGCAGTGAATCTCTGAAGCAAGGTTTCTCAGTATAGGTTTTGGGACAGACTGTCTCATTTCTTTCAGACAGAAGAATTTCAACCTAGACTATGTCTTACTTGGTGACCAGACCTCTCAATAGGTTTTTGAATACCATTTCGTTTTGTCTGCCTCTCTGTCGAGGAAGAGTTAAAAGTTTGAATCCTTTCTCAAAGTGAACACCTGCAGTGTGTATCTCGATGCAGAGAGCTGTTTCTAAGCCTCACATACAGCCTGCCACATACCTTGGTGGGCTACCTTCCTACCGCAGTGGAAGGCAAAAATCTTCATTGAGGAATCTGGAAGCATCATAATTGTATTTGCATGGTGCTGTGTTGGAGCAAGTAACACTTGCTTCTCTACCCAATCTTCTCTCAACCTAAAGACTTGCAAAAACAAATGAATGCAAACAAATGCGTACTTTTGGATGATATCTCCTCCATGGTAGAAAATACCAAAAATTGTGTGGTAAGAACAGGTTTTATCAAGAAACAAGCTGACAGTCTTATTTAAACAGAGCACATAAAAATACATAATCAAACCAACACTCAGTCTGCAAGTGCTTCTATACAAATGTTGAAACCTTAGAAGCTAATACAAATGGATTAGAGTGTCTGATTTTTAGTGAGGATACTTTAATAGTGACTATTCTAGAGTTATAATATTGGTTTATATGTCAAAATAGGAGCAGGTTACACCTTTGGAATAATGGCTTCGTGCTTTAATGACGGTGAAACTGGATAGCATTAAGAAGTCAAATGTATCAACAGGTACCTCAGTCCATGGGATATAAATTGAGTGAATATATAGCATTTATCCTGGAAATATTCTGGCAGTTATTACACAGAATGGTGATAATGATGCAGAATATAGAGGAAGATGAGGGTTGCTGTGATATCAGAAAACGATAATGTCAAAAAATTCAGTTACTTCTCCAGAAGCAAGGGAAAAGTCACGAAAGGTAGGATGTGGAAATAACAGTCAAGTATAAATGACTTTGTTGAAGAACCCACAAGAAAAAATCTGATTTTGTCCTGGGTCTTCATTCGCTATTTATATGTTGAAGAGTTGTAATAGATGAGATAATGTATTTAAATTCAGTTTTCTCATTAAATGAAACGGCCTCCCAACAAACCCTCCCTTCCCATTATAATATTTCAGAAAGGAAGTAGATAAAAATGAGGAAACAATCAAAGGAATATTAAAAGGAGCAGCAGAAAGGGTAAAATACATAATAGAATATGGATTAAACCATGGATTAAGCTATTAAACTATGGCTCCAGTATAATGTGTTCTTTGTCAATGTTCTAGGTTAATAGTATGCTACATATCAGAATCAGTTTGCTATATAAATCCATGGTGCAGAGCTTCTTCAACACTGTATATGACTGTGGTCTCCCTATCTCATAACAAAGGTGACATTAAAAACGTACAGAATACTTTTAGAACTACTATACTACTACTACTATAGAACTACTTGGGTGTCAAGGTGATTCCAGATAAACTGGGAACAAATGGCTGGTGAGGGAAGTGGGAAATTATGTGTTGCTGAAGTAAAAAAATAATTAAGATAATGTAAAAAATGACTAGGAATGACTGAAGGGGCAACATTCTGGAACACATTCTTCTTGGAGCATGGAAGATGGATTGGGAGGGAGCATGGATTGGAATGAATTAGACAATTATTAACCTTTGTTAGAAGTGTCCAGTGTGAGAGGTGGTGATCTGTAACCTGGGAAGCATCTGCCAACCTGCAAGTTTTTCAGCCACCAGATGGAAAAAATGTGTGTGCCCAATGAATATGATGTAATTGTGACTTGCTATTTAATTCCTTACTAAGAAAAGAATATTCAATTCAGGGATGAAAACAAGTTATTTAAGGCTGGAAGGCCTTGTACTGTGAAAAATGTCACCTATTCAAAAGATTAATCTTTTTTGAAGAAAGCATGCTTTCTCAGTCTTTCTGTACTTTGGTAAGGTCACTT
Organism: Dasyornis broadbenti; assembly: GCA_013397935.1. Lineage (NCBI taxonomy): Eukaryota > Metazoa > Chordata > Aves > Passeriformes > Dasyornithidae > Dasyornis > Dasyornis broadbenti. The sequence continues at coordinate 1,309,823 of VZRN01006818.1, forward strand.
GCTGGACATGTTTCTTAAATTGACTTTTCTTGGTAGTTGTAAGCATTTCACCAAATTGCTTGAAAATACTGCTTTATAATAGAGATGGAAAGGAGCTGGCTCTGGACCTCTTTTGGATAGACAGATCTTCAGGAAATAGTTGGGCTTTCTTTTAACCATTTTTTTTCCTTAAACTGGCCTCTGTTAAGTGATATTGCTGCTATTTGCAGTATGTTGATTACGTACTGAAAGAGTAAAATTTAGAATACGTATTACTTAACTATGGATACATTCATATTTTTATTCCTGAAGAATTTTCTTCCTAAATCCTGAAACTGTCTTACATTCCTGCCCAGACACTTTTCATGAGTAGAGGTAAAGATTTTTACCCTGAGTATTGTTAGGTTGATCTCATCATGCTTATGTTTTTGGATGACACTTCCAAATGGTAATGCACATAGCAGCATGAGTCAGTGGCTATTGACCTTGTCATATTCAAAATGTTTGAAAGAGCTTTTAATCTGCCCCAGTGCACATCAAATAAGCATAGTTAACAGCCATTGCCTTTAAAGACCTCTTTGTATTCTCTCAGGGAGGTCTGGATGTCTTCCTGATACAGGCAAATTGTGTGCACAACAATACTAAATATTTTTACTTGGAGAATTATTTCTCTTCTTTCTAAATGAGGTTAGTATTTTATTCATTTACACAAAATTCTTTGTTTAGGGGACTGTCTGCAGTCCAAGGAAGAGTTCATTTGAGTTTTCTTTAGCTGTAACTATGTAGCAAAATTATTTATTGAGAAGTAAGTATATGTGAAGAAGTGGTATATTCACTTTGCTCATGAGTGTGCAGTTTATCTTTTCAGTCCGTATATAGAATCGTGGTACAATTCAGGTTGGTAGGCACATCTAGAGGCCATCTAGTCCAGCCTAGTTCCAAGCAGCCCCTTAGATGAGGTTGCTCCAGGCTGTTTGCACTTGAGCTTTGCATACATCCAAGAATGGAGATTTCACTAACTCTCTAGGCAATCTGTTGCCTTGTTTGACTGCCATCACAGAGAAAACTTTTTCCTTGCAGCTACCCAGAATTTTCTGTCATGCAGTTTGTGTCTACTGGTTCTCCCACCATCACTCTGCACCTCTGGGAATACCATGGTCTGCCTTCTCTATGTATGCCTTCACATTAGGCAGCTGAAGACAGCACTAGTGTCTTTCCATTCGTTTCAGTCCACAGTTAAAAATGAAAAAACATTCCAGTTGCCATTTTGTTTTCCTGTGGGAACTGTAACATGGAAGTCTTTTGCCTCAAAAGTCCTCTGTCAGCTGAATATTCTAATTATACATTTTTCCTCCCTTTTTAAAGTAAGTGTAGGCCAGTTGAAGTTGTCAATTAGACGATAATGGAAAGTATAAAGCACTTGAATTACAACTCTGAGAATTACAACTCTGAGAATTACAGTTCCATTTTGAATCCAGATATTTTCAGCTTGAAATGTGGGGATTTTTTTTCAGGCTGTCTTCCAACAACATATCAGAATCTCACGTGTGTAAAGCAATCTTTTATAGGAAAAACTTTAGCTTTTCCATTCGGTATAAAATCTAGTTTTCACTTAAGTTTGCCAGAAAGGTTTTAAGCAGATGTTTAATTCATCTTAATATAGCTGAATGCATTTCTGCTGCTGCCAAAGGAATTGTACCCTAGTGTTTTTTGGAAATTATTGCTTAAATCATGGTTCCCAAGCCTTCTGAAAGTTCATCTTTTGTGTATTCTAAGTTGTGTCAGTTTTTGATGTTCCAACCAATTTTGGTACATTTCGGTTGTTGACTCTCTTTAATAACTGGCTAATTTTTTCTTTACCACTACACCAAAAAGTATACATAAGTGTACTTTTTCTGTGCTTTTCAAGTATTAAACTTGAACTTTCTTTGGAATATCCAGAAGATAAAGCAAAACAAAAAGGCAGGAGAAATTGTTAAATTGAACTGCAGTGTTTGGTTCTGTCAAATTGATTCAAGCAGGTTTAACTGCTCAAAATTTACTACGTGTAAATACACACACCGCAGTACTTTTGACAACAGGACCTTGCTGACTTGGTATTTCAGAGCTAAGATTAAACCAGATGGCTTTATCTTCTAAGGTTTATAAAGAAGCATTTTGTTTGTTGGTTGGAGGATTTGGTGATTTAAAACTTACAGAATGCTGGTATTTTCAGCTGAGTAAGAAGGAAAAGGAAATACAATTTATTGTAGCCTCTCAAACAGTAAAACTCAACTTGTTCATATTCATAAAATACAATGAGATTCTCAGGGCCCAGTGTTTGAGGCTGATGAACATGGCTCCATGATAATTTACTTTGTATCACACCTAGATGTGTTTTACCTGGTTTGAGCCTTTTAAAAGGACAAGACACCTTCATCTTCTCAAGCTCATTCGCTGGAGGGCAAGTTTTGAAAACATCTTTTCATCTTGAAATGTTTCAAAGTGGCTCATTGTGGCAGGAGGGGGCAAACCCTGTCCAGTGCTTGGATTCCCCAGAAGGAATGGGAAAAAAATTAGAAGAATTTTCAACTTATTTTTTTATGGACAACAGCATTGCTAAAAGTTAATACAGCTAAGGTTAGAAGGACTCTGTAAAAGCAGTGAAAATTTCTTTTCAAGTATTTCTCATGACACACACTGAAAGTGCTCGTAGCAACTGTCACCAGGGAGACCAGTGAAATCCTGAAAAACCGTAAGGTCAGATGTGAGCACTAGGAGACATTCCATCTTGATTAACTGGGCTTTGGACCAAACAATCCCTTTCCCCCATTTCAGTGTTTTTTAAAAATAGTTGAAGAACACCGTGCCTTAGAATAAAGTAATTCTTTATTGCTGAAAAAGTTACACAGATACAGACAGTATTACATAAGGCAAGCATGGGGCTGGCATTGTAATGATGGCAAACCTCAGAGTTAGCTGTCAGGATACCAAATGGCAAATGGCTGTGAAAATTAGCTGTAATGGACATAGTTAATGCATATTAGGCATGAGTCCACAGTGTCTAACAGCTTGCAGCTCCTTTACTTTTGTAGTGTATAATGGCCACCTCCTGGAGGCACTGACCTTTTTTTTTTTTTTTTTTTTGTTTAATGGGAAATTTTAAGTAAAATCGGCAATTTTCTGATTTGGGTACCATGAGTTGTTAAATGCAAAACCTGGAGAGATGCCAAGAATGTGTTGTTTGTGTTTGTTTTATTCTTAGCTTACAAATTGGGAGGAAGTATTTCATAGTACTCTCATGAATATTAAGTAAAAAATTATGTTAGAAATTCAAAATGTGTCATTGGTATATCCTGAGACAATTCTTCCATGATTTTGAAAGGGTGACTGCTGGATCCAAATGCCTTTTTTCTCTATAAGCACTTAAGTAGTGGGTATAGCATTCTCAGTGGTAGAGATTTTACATTTGTTTTTAATTTCTTTTTGTGCTTTCTTGAAACAGAGTGCCTTTTCGTCTACTTATTCACATCTCTTAGTTGCCTTCTTTATTTCAAGTTTATATTGCTTTGTCCAGGGCTTCACTCTATTTCATTACATTAAGTCTTAATGTATATTGCTGGCTTGAGGTTTATCTGTAACTTCTGCCAATTTTATACTTGAGTTCTGGGAAATGCGTAACGATGGACGTGACGCCCTGGCTCACTCTCCAGCCAGTCACCGTCCTCCGCTCATCTGACACATCTTCTGTTTTGTGGCCTTTTTATTGCTGCTTTTTAAATTGAGAGCATTAAATAGGCCAACTGGCATAAAAAGTGGGGATAGCTGTTTTCTGCTATTGATTAACTTACGCATGACCACACTTTTTAATTTGTGTGGATAAACAAAAACGAAGCAGCGGGTCCAGCAGCTCATTTCTTACATAACCTTGCCAAATGAGTCTCTTTGGGCTGCAGCCTGGATGGGTCGGTCTGGCGTGTATTGATGAAACTTCGCAGTAGTGGAAAGACGTGGCAGCTGTTAGTGTTGTCACTGGCTTCCCGGGTCTGTGGCCTGATCTCTGTGTAAAACAAATGAGTAGAAAAGTCGTTGGAGTTTGTTCTGTGGTCGGGGTATCCTTTACATTCAGGAATAAAACAGATCTCACTGTAGTGACTGCTGTATTCAAGTTTCTGCTAAGAGAATGTTCAAGATTCCTTATGCTGCTGTTAACAAGAGGTTGCAGACCATGCTGTCTGAATGCTGATGCATTTCTGCTGCTTCTGCCTTCCTGCTGCCCCCCTAAATGCCCTGACAAGCTGACAGGATTTTGCAGTTTCTGGGGAGCAGTCGCTGAGCGGCTCTGCTGGCTGCAGCCCTGCTGAACCCATGGCAGACACAGACTGCAGGGCTCCAGTGGAGGCATGGTGCTTTGTACAGGGATCACCGGTCCAGGTGAGGCCAGCCCGGGCAGGAACTGGTGAGGTTGGCAAGAGGATGGAAGAGGGGGTGAAGGTCTGTGTAGGAACAGGTGAGAGCTAGTTCTGTGTTCCTAGAGGATTGGGCTATGTCTGCTTTCCCAGGGATGGTGGTTGTAAGAAGAAAACATAACAGGAAAGCGGAATGCATTCTTATAGAATGGACCAGATCAGATGTCTGAGTCTTGTATCACTTCCCCAGTGTAAGGCTGAGGTGTAACACTAGAGACATTTTTATGCCTATGGTTTCAGGGTTAATACTGAAGGATTTATGGCATTTTCCACTAGATTTCATGCTTATACATCTAAATTATTCAACTTTGGTTTACCAAAAAAATCAGTATAGTTCAGAGCTGTTAATATCTACAAGGGATGTCTTAGTTTTAAATTAGCACTCTATCCCTAATATTTTAAATTTTGCCTTAAAACACATAATTAGGTGCCTTTCAAATGCTGCTGGCACCATTGTAATTGTGTTGTATGATATCCCTAGCTGCCTTTCTGCTGAGATTGGTTTCAGCTTAGAACAAGGCTGAAACTTCTCACTGAAGTTAAGATGCTCTTAAATCTACACAGTCTTAATTCAAACCTAATAAACAATTGGAAAATTTTCAAGGAAAGAATTGATTTTGTACCAGAAATCTAGATGGTTTTAATGCTAACCTCTCATACTATGTGAAAGAACAAAATTTATTTGAACTTAATTTTTTATTAAAAAAACTGAAAGAAAAAAAATTGGAATTTTCAACACCTTCTGTGTCATTTGCAGAGCTTGGGGTTTGGCTGATGGGAATGGATTGTTTGGTTTGCCTGGGGCATTGCAAAACACAAGAGTAGGAAATAGCTTTTCATGAGACTTCTATAAATGCCTCTAATACGCCTTTTATAATGATATCCGTGCCCAGTCAAAGCAAATAAATACTATGATGTTTGCTGAGAAATACATCTTGTACCATTTAATATTTTAGCTTTATAACAAAATGGTCACGAAAAGAATGCAGAGTTGCATAAGAATATGTTGTTTGCTCTCGATAATGGGAGGAAATGCTTGTGACTAAATAGACATTTTTTATTTTACCAGTAGTGATAGTGGAAGTATGTTCTGTGAGATGACAGTCTGCTCATACAACATAGGAAAATAAATCTTTCATTTCACTAACTTGCTCGTAAGACATCAATTTGCTTGGCAGGGTTATAAGATTCAGGGAATCTCAAGATGAAAAGAACTGGGTTGATTTGTTAACTCTGCCTTTTAAGTATTTGATTCTTTTCTGCCTTGATTCTTAATGGGGAGAACATGGTAATTCTGCAATTAAAAAGCACTGGGCTGCCAGTGTCACCTTATTGATTAATTTATAAATTACTTTACTGAGTAAATTGCACAGATTATTTATATGTTTCCAGTTCTGATGGCAACAGGGATAGTTTTGACTTTGGAAGATTGCATTTCTTTGGATTTCCAATCTGTAGCTCAAGCATTCTTCTTCACATTGGTTTACACTGAAATCTTGATCGTTAGCTCACCTCCACAGGTATTTATAGCAGACTTCATTCTGGTTGTATGCTCATTCTTCTGGTCTCAAATGGTTCTGTATGGCTCAGTGACTGCCACAAAATGCATGTCCTGAAAAATCTTGATTGCTGAGTGGGCAGCAGCCTGCCTGTGCTTTCCTGGCATCTGCAGTTATGCCCTGTCTAAGCAGGAGGTCTTGAATCCTCCCCATCTCAGGAAGGAAGCTTGAAACTCTCCCACTCTTAGGTGGGACCCCGAGTTTCAGTCCGCTGATGATAGGTTGTGGTTTCCTCACTAAGCCTAATTTATTCCTTAGACAGTGTAATTTTGGTCTTTTTGGAGCAAAAACACACTGGATTTAGAACAAAACCTGTACGAAGTAAGCTTTGGCTTTGAAAACAGTAAAATGGTTTAAATGCAGTGCACGTTTACTAGATGTTTAGCCAGCACTGGATGATGTCAGATCCTTCTTTGGAGCTCCCTCTTTGCTACATTGTTTCTTGGAGCACTGACACAGGGGAACACCTTGGAACTCCTCCCCTCTTTGCCGCAAATGTGCAGTTTATCCTGTCAGGTAAGCCTTTGGTCTGCTTGTGCCATCTTGTGCAAGGCAACATTGCACCTAACTGGAGAAAGAGAAAACTAATTCCTTGAAGCTAACAGCTTGGCCCATTGTATTTCCATGTTTGCTCTTCCCACAGCCCCATTGAATTTCAGCTTTAAGGCATACAGTGACTGCTCTATTAGACGATGCTGAGTTAGGGAGTCTCAACAATTGGCTTAAGTGCAATGCCTTAACTGCTTTTTTGCATAGCAGCGTTCTTATTATTCATAGTTTTCTTGTGTATAATTCCTGTTTCACAGCTTATGTTATCCATCTTTTGAATTATGGCTGGTATATTGATGTTTGTTACTCCAGGGGCAGAATACAGTCCTATAGTGGCATTTCTATTAAGTGTGCCAGACTCAAACAACGCAGTATGTTTTTCTTTTACCTATTTTGCAAAATTTGTGATACTTCTGTCTTTGTAGAAGCAAAGAGTCATCTCTGCATCTACTGGAATTTTTTGAGATCCATCTCTACTGGTAAACTGCTTCCATCAACCCCAATAAAATGGGCATTAATAACCATTGAAAGAAACTCATAACAGAAGTTTAAACATTTGCAGCTAGAACAGAACTTGACAAAATCACAGTGCAATGTATGATATGGTAATGTTAAGTAGGGTAGGATTTAATGAGGCACTTGACCACTTTGAGTTAAACTGCTGCTGACTCCAAAATGACAAATGACTCATTAGTGAGGTACAATTAAAAAAATTTTTAAAAGGTGGAAGAGGAGAAGGAAAGTGGGTTGGCAAGCTGACTACAGAAGGGGAAAAGAGGAAAAGGAGATCACACCTTGCAAGAGTTAGTGGAGCACTCACTGAGGTAAGACCTCAGCTTCGTCCTGTCGTGGCTGGAGGTTGTGGTTAAATTGATTGTATCAGGTCTCTGCAGATCTGGGTTTCTTTCTCAGCTCAGCTGTATAGTTTGATCGATGTAAAGTAGTGATGGTACTTTCTTTGTGTTTTTGCTGATGGTATATTTTGGGAGAATGTTGTGTGTTACTCTGTATTTGCACATCATTTAGCACAGTGGGGTTTCTTCTCAGCTGGGGTTTCTGGGAGCTTTTATGCTTGAGGAATAACATATTTTTATATACTTCAATTATTAAACCATGCACATCTTCAAAAAAATGAAGATGACAGCTAAGTTTTCTTGTGCCATGGAAATAAACTTAATACACTTAGCTTTTGTATTTAAATATATACTTGGTACTGAAGACCTTGCCTTGAATGGAAATATCCCACCAAACCTTTTACACTCAAAACCTGCTTTGAAAGAGGAAGGGTTTTTAGTCCTCTAATTTAGAAAGAATTAGGCTATTAAATGATATTCATGAATCTCATTAAAATAATAATGTTAAGATGCTGTCAGTATCGGTGCACTCCCAGAGTATTCACACCAAAGATGTTCTTTGCAGGAGTCACTGACTAATCAGGTGAGCTATAGTTTTTTCCTATTGACAGAAATAGGCAAAAGCTTCTAATTATGGAGTGCAGTAGAAATCTTCCAGGGGATTAGAGTGAAATCAAGCTTGTCTAGTAAGTATCAACATTCTCTAGAGAAAGCCTCTTGCTGATTTGCACCAAGAAACCCCAGTTCACCCTCCCTGTAATAACAGGATATCAAGCTGGTGTGTTGTAAAATACAGCAGAAGCCGCATATCTCCTGTATAAGATCACTGTGGTACATTCTCTTATAGCCACTTTCTCAGATCATACTGGGAGCATAGTGCAGGTTGGTTTAGATGTTCTTATGAAAGCAACCAGCCCTGCCTCCATCATGTTACAGAAATGAAGACTGTCCTTGTGCATCATTGCCATTTATAGAATCACAGAATATCCTGAACTGGAAAGGACGCAAGATTCCACACAGGGCAACCTGAAAGTTAAACCATATATTTTAACTGCATTGTCCAAATGATTCTTGACCCTGACAGGCTTGGAGCCATGACCATTTTCTTGGAGAGCTTGTTACAGTGCTTGATCACCCTCTGAGTGAAGAACTTATTCATAATACCCAACCTGAATGTCGTGTAATGTCCTGATGATATGGAAGGGAAAGGCACCACACCTCAGGAGAGAAGGTGAAGAGGAACACTTTTCCATGAAAACTGCTCATAACTGCAGGACACTCAGGAAAACAGCCAGTGGGAGGCAGCTATACAAATTACTCTGTTGGAAAGAGGCTGTTTATGCCCAAACTCCCTCCTGGAGCTCTCCAGCCTTGAACAGGAAGGAGTTATGGATTTAATGGCAGAAGCATATAGGTGTGCTCAGAGTCATGTGTGCCCTTTAACTCCAGTACTCACAGGGAATCACCTACAGCATGGATAAAGGTGGCATGTTCTGCGGACACATGAATGACCAAGTTTCCTATAAGGTGAAGACCACCAGTTCCACCCTTCCCGCCTTGTTAAAGGCTGTGTGATCTACCACAACATTAGAATTGGGAACTACTACGCTGTTACGTAACACCATACTTGGAGCTTCTGATTATCGGCTCCATGATTCTCCAGTTATAGCTGCACCCTTTGAAATACGGTGTTTCCTGTAGATAATCAGCTCCTAGCTGGTAAAAACTATTGTGAGATGTAGAAGCTATTTGAGTCTCCTTCTTCCACTTACAATATCTGATTGTATTCAACAGTTGCCCCTGAAGTGCCTGTGGCTGTGCTGCTTCCATACTCTTGGTTGATAGTAACTGATGTGTTCACATCTATGATTCTGGATCTCCTTTCTTGTCACTTTTTGCCTAGGGAAAAGAAAGATAATGATTGTAGCATTGATGGACAGAGGCAAGACTTAGTTCTGGGTGTTACTAGACCTTATGAAGCTGAACTTGTTTCTCTCTCAGGTGTGAAGGTGAAGAACTGCAGGCGACGACCTGCTATCTCCTTCAGCAAAGGCGGCAGTAGAACTTGCTTTGGTTTCATTGATGCAAAATTGGATCTTAAGTGAACAGTAGTCTCTTCATTCTTACATGTTTGTCTTGGCTTTAGTTTTCATTATTTTCTGAACTTAAATTTTAAAATAATAATTCACAGAGCTGCTTTTGAAACCCCAAACATCAAAACACAATGAGAACTGTAACCATCTTTGAAATGTTGAAAGGATAATGCACTGGATTTGTACTGGATTGTCAGTGGTGCTTTTTGCAAGACCTTGTGTCTCTGAATTGCTTATCTTGGATCTTAAATGTGTTTCTGCATACATGAAAACTGAGAAACTTAGGTGATCTATGTGAGATTAACTAAATCCGAATGCATAGAAAAACTTCCTCTTCCTAAAGGTAAACTTTCAACAAAAGAAACCATTACCATTTTAATTATTCTGGGTTTACATACCTTTTTTTAATACAAGAATGTCAACATAGTGCTACCAGGGACACTTGGAAGTATGGCTCTTTGCTCTCATTGCATCACACTGACATATATCTCTGTTAAAACCCAAAATTTTCTGTTTGCAGTCTGGAGTACCCTCTTCTTGAACTGGATTTGGGGAGCAAGGCCTTCTTTTTGTGGGGGTCAAGCTTTCCTACGCCTTGACTAACTGAAGAGTGAGCGTTTATTTCACTGGAAGGGCCTGTAGCCCCACTGGTGCCAGCATAACTGTGTTACTCATGCTGGAAATACATGACCCTCTTCACAGGGTCGTGGCTGCATAAGAAATTTTTGTATTATGTGTTGACAGTTTTTTTGTGGTAACTGCCAGTGGGATTTGATGACACCCCTGCTATGAGCATCAGAAATAAATTATGGTTTAGAAAATGGGCATCACTTTAGCATTAAAGTTCATGCTTGCTTTTTTGACTTCCTCAATATAGTGGAATTCTACAAACACAATTATGCTGGCATAGTAAGAAGCTCTCTAAAAATTTGAAGTTCTTAAATATGCAAAGCTACCCATCAGCATTCCAGTTTGCCTCTCTTCAACCCTGTTCCCATTTTCCTCCTAAAAGCTTCAGATGGTGATTTGTTTTCTCTCAGTATAAAAGGAACTTCCATGTTTGTATTCGTTTATCCTTTAGATTTTTATCCTCTTTTCCCAAGTAAAGATGTACCATGAGATCCTACTGTGTCCATCCGTTCAGCTGCCTGCCCTCCTCTCTCCAGCACCTTTTCAACTGGTAGGCAGATCTGAGCTACACGGGTCAGGGGGTCAGCAGTCTGAGAGACAGGATGCCCCTGAGAGCCTTTGCAATATGCATAGCTGTCTGTAGAAAGGAGGGTTTATGCCTGTTTCAGCTGAGGGGTGTGCTAATTAGCTCATCTTTCATTAGCTATCAGGAGATAGAAGCAAACAGGTTACATCACTTCTGCTTTTATTTTTCCCTTTCCTCTGCCCTTGCTTATACTTTTTGCCATTTGTTTCCCCTCTCTGAACAATGCCGCTCTCTAGGGAGATCCTGTTGTTTGTCATCCTGTTATTTTGACCAATACTCTGTCTTTGCTCCACAGCTGCTTATCTTTTGAGCTTTGCTTGCCTAAAAATTATTGAAGATGCTGCAGGGAAACCAGCTGGGAGTCAGAAAAGTCATCGAAGCTGTGAGGTCTGTCAGGAAACAGGAAACCCAGGTTGTGCTGTGGGGGTTCTCTGCTGCAAGGCTGCAACCAGTGGAAAGTCTGATCCCACCATCCTTTACTCAAGTGACTAATCCTAGTTTGTGTGCTCAGGCTCTCAGAAGTCAGCAGAAGCTATCTGTTTTTGTAAAGATTGCTGGACCAAGTACTTATTTTGAGAGAAAGATAAATTGTTTCTTGCCTTTGAAACTGCTGCCAGCAGAAGCAGACTGCACACACTGAGAAAGAAGTTGTACTTTGGGGAGCTAACCGCTTGAATGTTCAACACATGGCTAAGTGGTAAACTTTAAGCAGATTATGTTTCACTGAATTGTTTTCCTTGTTTGGTTTTTTTTTTTTAAATGTCAAATATATCACTATGTAATTTATGAAGACATGCCTTCGAGTAGAACCACAAACACTTATAGGGACACTTGCTTCAGACAACATATGGCACATCCTGTGAATTATGCACAGCCGACATACGGAGAATGGAGACAGCCTAAGGAAATGATTAGACCTGTTATCATAGCAGTGACTGTACATTATTTTCGCTTGACTGGGAAAAATGGAGTTTTATTCTAGGTTGGGGCTGAGATTGTTACTGCCAGGTGCAATACATTAACATGCATATGAATATTTAATGGTTTCTAGGAAGTGGTAGCTTAGTTCTCATCTGTACTAAACCATGTTTCTGATGTAGTTGCTACAGTCTTGTTGCAAGAGCAACAGCATAAAAATAGATCTCAGTTTTTCTAAGTGTACTGTTGTAAAACATAAGTTGCACACCAGCAAATATTCCATGCCAGATGGGTGGCTTTCATCAAGTTTGCATTTACCAATTCTTGCTTTTCTTGTTCTGAAGAGTAGGTTTTATGTTTTTACACTCAGGTTAATTGCATAACCTGTTCTGCCAACAGGATTTGTTCATCCTCCAGTGGTAATGCTATTAGTAAAATGCTGATAATGTGGAGTTTGGACTCTTCTGGGGTGAAAGGCCCAAAGGTTTCTAATTTAAATCCTGGCTCTGCTTCTGAGGGTTCAGATGTCTTCCGTACATCTACTTCCTGAAAACACCACCTAAAAGTAGCTTGTTACTCTACAGCCCAGCCCACAGTGCTTCGCTGAAACTCTGAAAGTACCCATGGGCAGCTAGGCACCCAGGACATTTGGGCCAGCTGTAGAAGTTAGTACTGGGTGGCCTTGCTGCTCCCAAAATTTCTATTACAGTTATAAAGAAATCTCTGTAATGCAATCTTCCAGTTTGCATTACAGAGGTGAAAACCTTCTGAAGCTTTATCTGTGTGATTCAAGTATTTCAAAACCAAAGAAACAGAAGTCATAGAAAAAAACCTTCTTTTGCACCTCAGGGTTTCCAGCCAGACCTGCTGTACACTGGGAACCTGACAGAAGTTGAAGTACCAGACTGCTGCTCTCAAGCCTATCTGGAAAGCACTTGTGCCATCCATTATCACCCCTTTTCTGATAGTGCTAGCCATTTAATTCTTCCCAGATGACTGATACTTATTTAAGTTTTCTTCAGCCTCTTAATTAACTATGTTTCCCATCCCACTTTCTCCTAGCCAGCCTCCTAGGAAGTGCTGTGTGCTGATAATGAGCTAAATCAGAATCCTTACTCCATGTTAACAGTCTTCTACCACTTTTGCTTTCAGCACTCTATATAGTAGGTGTATGAATATATGTTGGCTAAAGATAATAAAGCATCTAGTTTTTACACTCTAAATCCATAAAACTCATATGATTCCAAAATGTTGCTAATGCTTTCTGGCATTATTTTTCCTGAAGACATCTGTCAGAGCACAATATAATAGCTTTCACTATGGAGAATTCAGTGATGTTTCACAACATTTATATGCAAAAAAATAATGGAAAAGCTTTTACCCCTTGTGGAGGAAGAAGAGTAAAGGGTAAGAAGTGCCTCAGTCAAATGATAACCAACCTTATTAGTTTCAGAAGAGGAAGTTTATTGGTAAATCTTCATGGCCGTGTGTCTAGGCCATATGGTGAAAGGTATTTATCTGATTGATTCTCTTTCTGAAAATGCAGGGCAACTTTCTCTACGAGGAGTTGGAGTGAACGTGACTCTTCTCCATTTGAAATTGTCAGGATTTAGAGCAGTGCTGTCTTTCTCTGCATAGGTCTACATTAAGGCATGTGTGCCCGTAATAATGTGCAAGGCTGATAGATTTGGATTTCGCATCCAGCTGTAGATGATGTAAGTCTTAAAAGATGTTGAATTTATTCAGCGTGATGCCTTTAAAAATTGAGATCCTAGTGTTACTACAAGTCTGGATGTTTTCAGAGTTTTATAAATCCGGAGTGTGGGATCCTGGATGGTTTTGCTTTCTTGTTCATCATATCAGCATCTGTAGAAATGAATATCCACACTACAGAAAGATCAGACAGTTCTGCCTTTTAGTGTATTGAACAAAATCCTTGCACAGTCAAAATTCAGCCTAACATTTGAAAGATCTAAAATCAGAATATAATATCTTGATAATGCCTTTTAAAAAGCTCTGACTGGGTTAGTCTTCTCCTGTGTTATGCTTAGTGAGGGCAAGATTTTCTAAGAGAAAATTTATTTCACTGTCTTTTCAACTTTGGCTTTTGTCTGTTGCTCTGACACTCCAGCTGAGCCTTGGCTAGCCTTAATTATGACTCTCTTGAGATAGATAAGAGTTTCTAAAATGGAGTTGTGCTTATTATGGGTAATATTTCATATTAAATACCCTGATTGTTGTTAAAAATACATACAAATTTTAGGATATAAAGATGCAATGGACTTGGAAGTAAGTGAACAGGAAGCTTATTTGTCCAATGGCACGCTTACCAAGAGGCACAGTGACCCCACAGCTCTGCTGCCTGCTACAGTGCAAGTCACCAGACAAGCTTGTTTGTAGTCACAAAAATGGCCTTTTACTTTTGAAGGAAATGTGTTTTTCCTCCATGGGAGGCAATGAGAGTAGCACCCTACATTATAGAGTCACTTTTTAATTGAGAGTCACAGATGGCTTTATTTCTGTGAGTCTGAGAATTTGAACTTCAGCTTAGGGATTTTCCACAATACTTTCTCCACTCTGAAAAATGCAATCACCTTATTGAGTTTCTTCAGACAAGTTGAAAAGTTTCAGGAGGACAGTTTAATAATAAATTTTATTTGTAATCAGAATTGTCTTTAACTGCTGCTTTTCATCTTGCTCATTTAGGCACCAGCTCTTTTCCAGAACAGACAGCATTTTTCAGACAGGAAGCAGAAAATGCTAAGGCAGCTTCTTACCAAGTGTCATTTAAATTTCTAGTTAGAATTTTAGACTTGCAGCCAAGATAATACAGAATAGCTACAACTTCACTTTGTAGCCTTCAAAGATGAGTAAAGTTACAAACAAGTAAATCATACTGTAGATGTAGATGAGTTGAAATACTGCCTCACAATTTACTTCAGATATTTTTACATGACTGTTGTCTAGTTGTGCCCTTCCTTCCTTCCTTCCTTCCTTCCTTCCTTCCTTCCTTCCTTCCTTCCTTCCTTCCTTCCTTCCTTCCTTCCTTCCTTCCT
>VZRN01006818.1:1324567-1453935 GCA_013397935.1 Dasyornis broadbenti
CCTGCCTGCCTGCCTGCCTGCCTGCCTGCCTGCCTTCCTGCCTTCCTGCCTTCCTCCGCGCCTTCCTTCCGCGCCTTCCTCCGCGCCTTCCTTCCGCGCCTTCCTTCCGCGCCTTCCTTCCGCGCCTTCCTTCCGCGCCTTCCTTCCCTCCCTCCCTCCCTCACACTTTCTTGTTTTCAGGCTATTTGCCATCTGTAATGGAACCTCTTGGACTCTTCTCAACAGCAGCACTTATTTCCTCCAGTAGCCCCAGCTGCTGGAAGTAGATGTAGAGAGCTGTAGGGCTCTCCTGCTTGTGAGCTTGGACAATAAACTGCTTGTGACTAAAGCAGATGTTTGGTTTGCACACTGAATGCAGCATTGCACACAATTTCCTCTCTTCATCCTACAGATGTCTGCATATTTGAGTTGTAGAAATGGGCTTCTTGACACCCAGAACAAAATGTTTTCCTTAAGGAGCAGGAGGAAGTTATTAGTATGCAGACTCACAGCAAAACTTTTAAATGAGATGTTTCAAAAGTACTACTACTATGCAGGTAAACATGTCTCCTATTTTCTCTCTGACCAAATTATTCATTCCTCCTGGATTTCTTTTGCCATCAAAGCCAGGCATTGTGTCTGTCAGCATGCTAGGGTCAAGCCTATAACTCTCAGAAGGAGCTGGTGTGGATGTCAGAACCATTCTCAGTTCAAGCTGCTACTCAGTCATTTCTTAAGTGCTGTGCCATTGATTTCTCTGAGGTGGGACCTCAGACAAGTCCTCTTCCCCATGCCTGCCTTAATTCCCCAGGCACTGCACCTGCGTACCAATAGCTGCCTCTACTTCATACAGTGCTTTCTTAAGGACAGTGTAGAAGCTCACAGTGGTATTAATTGTATGTTGTTTTAATAAGGACTGCCTCTGTTGAGTCACAGCAGGCAAGCACCTGTAGCTTGGAGGCTCATATTAACCACAGGAGACAAGAATAGAGTCATGGTGGCGGGGAGCAGCTGAGGAAGGGGAATTGATTGTGAACTCTGACAGATGAACCATAATCTCTGTAGCCCTTAGGTCCCTTCTGCCTGACTTCCTTAAAGTCAGCGGAAGAAGATATTCTGATCATCTCAACAACTTTTCTCCCTTACTGCTGTGTATATGAAGTGACAAAAACACTTCTTCTTCCACAATATAGAATGGCAGCGAGAGCAGAGAGACCCTACCATCTTTTTCACCCCCTGGCAGCACACAGACAGGAAGAGATGAGATGAGATGTATAAGCCTTCTCCCCAACTCTCACCATGCCCAGTAGCCTGAGAAAAACCAAGGAGGAAAAAATGAAAAGGAAGATAAGGAACTGAAAGCGAGCTTCTGAGATAGACAACCGTGTCTTTGTAGCACAAAAAGGAGAGGACACAAGGGATAGGAAGACTAACACCAAGATAGGATCAGCAGTGTAACACTGCCTGGCACTTGGCTGTTTGCATTGTGGTAGATCGGAGCTGGGGGTCCATCACATGCTCTGCTTTGATGACCAGCAGCCATTGTGAGGTCATGACAGTCACCTGGAAACAGCAGCAGTGAACCCTTGAGGAAAACACTTAGCTCAAAAGATTAGAGGGTAACATGCTTTTTGGTCTCTTGGCTTTTGATCCCTGTGCATTTCACACCTAGTTAGTTTTCTCTTTTCATTTACAGCATTGATTCTCCAGGAGTTTTTTCATCTTTTGTCAGAGAATTGTTTTTAACATGCCAACAAATCCCTCCAAAACCCATAAAGTTCAAGTCACAGGGTGACTCCCTCTGATGGCTTGGAGATTGACTGAGTGGAAGTTGGTGGTGTTTCTTTAAGATTGAAAATGATAGAGGAAATCAAGCCAGACCAGCTGAGCTCTTCTGAGAGGCAATTCTGGGAAGATTATCACCCCATTAGAGCTTCTCATTCTGCCATAGTTATAGGCTTGTCATTACTGTGGTTTTCTAGCTATCATCTTACACCTGGAAAGCATTAACACAGGATTCAGTTCCTTGTAGAATCCCTTCAAATGCATTTATTTGTGGAAGTAAGTTATTTGTTGCATTTGATGTGACTTAATAATTATAATTCCTTTATCTTGAGACAACTCCTTGTTTCGTTATTATGAATGTTTTTTTGCCACAGCATTTCCTTTCTGATATATTTGTTTTATAATTTTAAGTCCCTTTGAACAAAGGGATATTTGGTTTTGTTCCTTTTTTTAATTGCCATAATTATACACTTTTCTGACTAGCGTGTTTGTAGTCATTCATAACTTCTTTTGTGTTAGCATTCCAACATCTGCACTTGGCATTCCAACATCAGCTAAGTGCCTCTGACCCATAAGTGCTGACTATCATCTTCTGTGGAGCTCCTAAGCAGTTGCCTTAGAACATCAAATATCTTGCATTCTATCTTTCTAACAGAAGAAAAAATGAGTTGGAAAGACCAGTAACAATAAGGGAAGTGTTGCTGTAGTCAAAAAAGGTATCCCAGTGGTGCAGGAGAGGTCGTCTCAAGTCAGTCTGATTTGGTGCACAGGAAGGAGGCATGTTTCTGCTTCTTCAGAAAATAACAGCATGTGTCCCTGTCTAGCATATCTCTAGTAGCCAGCTGGTGACCTGGCCAAGCTCCTGCTTGACAAATCTGTCCCTTTCATGCATTGATGCATGGGCTAATGTTGTATCCAACCTTTCACTAAAGGGAGAAGCCCCGAGCAATGCCATGGATCAATGTCCTACCTCCCTGGGACTAGCTGTTTCAGAGAGGCAGCTCACGTCATGGGAGTCTTTTCTCCCTCTCCAATAAAAATAACCAGACCTACAGGATAAGGTGTTTCTTTTTTCTCACAATGAATAACATCCTGACACCTCCATGCCTCAGGCTTAATGCACACATGAAGAAGCAATCATATGACAGACGGTTTCCTCCCCAGCTTTCTCCATTATTCAGTTGCTTCGCATTCCCATGTTCTCTCAGCATCGGCTGACCTGTCCCTTGTCACAGGTGTCACAGGGCCCTCAGGACTGGCAACCTGCACAAAGATGGTGGACAAGGTATTCACTCTGGGTAGGTACAATTATACCTGCTCCAAATTCGCTGCAGGAGGATTTCCTTCATGGTCGGCTGCATGAGGAATATTAGGTTCCTGAACTAGGTACTCCTGTATCTTTCTTAGTTATCTAACATGGGTGCTTGGCTTCCAGAGGCACAGAATCTTGTGGATTGCTGCTCTGTACCACTGCAAATCCAATAGTGAGTGAGGTGGATGTGTTAAATGATGGTCTGATCCGCAAAACCAAAAGGAAATACAATGAAATGTGTGGTTGTTCCTGCTGCAGGCTTTAGGCAAGAGAGTCATTTATCAAAGAGGAAGTTGTATCATCCTTCTTGTTAATGTTTTACACGTGCATTTTCACTCAAGTGCTTGACAATATCCACTGTACTTTATGGCTGATAGTAATAGAAATTGCCCCTGTGCGGTAGCATTTGGACTGGAAGACGGCAAGTCCTTGGCATTAGCGCCATTTTGACTCTTGCCAAGGCATCAGTGTCACTTCTAGAGAAATGTATCCTTGCAAGTATTTCACTGGGGTGTCTAATGCACAGCTGACAGATAAGACACTGCCTGTGCCAGGCACTGTGAGAAAAGGCAGAGCACATGATCAGATGACAGTGTGTCATGCAGGGCAAACAAGACTTTTCTTACTCCTTCTTTCCTGATGGGTGTGACCACATATCTGACTAATTTAGGTGAATTTTGGTTCATACACTGCTGTGCCTGAGTGCAGTTGTTCTTATGGGGGGCTGCTGCTTGCTATGTGAGGTGCTAGAGAGCTGTGTTCCAATGTGACAAATGGATTATACAGAAACTAATGGTTTAGAGTCATCAAACCTTTTTGGAAAGGGGATGGATTTTCTGGTTTCCCTCTGTCAGCAAGGGAGAGAGAGTAGCAGCTCTCCCAGGGGGAAGACTAGAGCACATGGTACTTGGCTGCTGCTCTGAATCAGTGGCTGAAAGAGAAGTAGGGTGGAAGATGAACTTTCCTAGGCCAGAGTGATAATGTAACCCTATTGTAAGGGAATCTGCATGAATGGAAAACAAACCTTATTCTCAGTTCCCTCAGCTGATTTTATTTTTTTTTCTGGTTGGATTCAATATATCTTCTCTCTGGAGAGTCTAGAAGGAAAAAGGAGGGTGTGAGCAACCAGGGAAGGTGGGCCCATATATTTCCTTAATAGCCCCCAGTTAATCAGCTAAGAGAGATCAGCCAAAGCTTCAGTCCATCTGCTCTTTAGGTGCCATGACCATTCTGGTTTGCAGTAGCCTTCTTAGCCCCCATCATATATTCTTGCCTTCCTACTCTCATGGTGGCAGCAGTGTAGTTTCAGTGAGAGCTGATATGAGGGATAATCTTTTTTACCTTGTTAATTTTTAGTGAGATCAACACCCTACGCACACATAACATGTTAGCACAGATGTGCTGCTCTTGATCCAGCTTAGGTCCTCTTAATTGTACTTCTGCAGTATGCAAAGGACAGTCAGATGGAGACTGTTTAACAGCAAGTGCAGAAATAGGCAATGAGGTTTCTACTCTCCTATAACACCAAATTGGCTATAATATTAATAACAGTTCTAATTTTGATAGTGCCTGCAGTAAATAGGATGCCTGTTGGGTTTTTGTTCTGCTGGATTTTCTTTTTCATCAAGGAATTGCATAGGTCTTGCTTCCGGAACTCAAAGATGCACTCATCATCCCCCTTCATTGCGTTATCTGAATGTCAGAGCTTGGGTTTGTCTCCCTGCTGTTGTCTGAGGTCAGCTGGCTTTTAAGCAGTGATAAATGACACATGGCCAAATACAGTCCTGTCAAACTGGAAGGTTTTGCTTTTATTCACAGCAACCACTCTTAGACAGCTTCATAAGGACATAATACTGCTTCATTTAAAAGTGCTTTTTATAAAAAAGTACTTTAGGTCCTTTGTAACAATCAAACTTCTTACTTGAATGTTGCTTACTAGAAAACACCAAACAACCCACTTCTTTGCTCTTTTTCTCCTATTTTTTAAAAGGAAGTTTGAAAAATTGGCGGTACAAAAACATTTTGGAACAGGTGAATAAGTTACAGGGCCGTTTTGAATTCAGTCACAGAAGAAGGTAAAATATCTTCTCAGATCACATGACAATCTAGTGAAAACTGAGAATAAAATTCCTATTTCCCAGGTGTTATGTTTGTATTGTCTTCACCCTCACCCAGGCAGCTCCTGTCTTTCTGGCATTAGTTCTGGCATGGGATACTTAATGCCACACAAAACCCACATTGTTCCTCTATGTGCAGCATTTGTCAAGCAGAGGTTTGAGATTTAGATGGACATGTTTGATAGAAAGGTCACCATTCTGTGTTGCACGAGAATGAGCACAACTGTGCATCCACTCATTTGATCAATACCGCTGCTGTTGTGAGCTGTAAATGGTTTTCTAGACCAGACCTTAACAATGGATGTCTCGTGTTGAAGAGAGTGCAGTATCTGTATTTTTAAGCAGAGAAGGTACAGTTTTCTGAGCTGACCTGGCCTTTACTATATTTTTTCTCAAGTAGCACACCTGTATGGAGATTTTTGTGTACAGTCATTAATAAGGAATGTCATTAATGTCATAAAACCTTGTTCTGTGTTTTTAACAAAGAGGTTTTCAATCTTTCAGTTCAAAATCTCATGTACTTATCAAGTAGATTCTTCTGTCCTCTGATGTTCATCCAAATGTTTCCCATATAAGCTGCCTGCAATGGAGCAAATTATTCTGCTCCTCCAAATTTATTTTTTAAAACTCCCAAAAACATATGGGGAATACAGAGGGAGCATATGCCTGCTAAGTGAAACATCCTGGTAAATAGAGAGGAGCATCCTCAAACCAGTGTGTTGTTCATGGCTCTTCAGTGCCTGTGTAAAAAGATACTGAAAGTGTTTTGTTCTGTCCCCAAACAATTAAGGTTCTTGTTATCCCTCTCTCGCTGCGTTCAGAGAACATCAAGGGAGGTTCTTGAGCAACAGTAGCGTGTGTCAGGATGTCCTATATGCACAGTGGGCATACATGGGCAGTGGGAATACAGCGAAGGCATCAAAATATGCACTTTCAAAAGGAGACCTGAAACTGTTACCAAGGTAATTTTGGATTCATATGCTTGGGAGCACCATCCTGAAATCCCCCATGCACAGAGGAATCCAGAGGAAGGATGTAGATGGTGGTGAATCCAGCCCAAATCAGAGACACATGTATTTGGCATTACAGGAGCAGTGACTGGCCAGACAGTGTATTCTCTTGCATAGCTAATGAGTGCAGGTTCCTAATAAGACCGAGTGTCTGAGACGTGTCACTGCGCTGAGCCAATGGAGTATGCACCGCGTGGCAGCACAAGGAACAAGGGTGGCACTTTTTCTTGTTGTATCTCAGTCAACAAATGCATAGGTCTGAAGGTGCAAATTGGAAGAAGTGTGGCACTCAGGAGAATGCTGACAATTTTGTCAGGTATTCCCCTGCCAGATGCAGCCTCTGCAAGGCTGCTTATTCTTCTGGATCCGCTATTGTTACGTCACTGAAAGCTTTTATTTCTTGCCTTAAATTTCCTTTAGCAGCAGTTATTTAGGTCTTTTTACTTGGAGATTTAGATGATAGTCTAAATCATACTGACTAATGATATATTAAAAAAAAATTCAGAATTTTCTTCACACAGGAAATGGGAAGGTTTGGAACTTATGTTTACATATTAATTACAAGCTTTTTATAAACCAAAAGACTGAAACTTTGCAGAGGAGGGAAGTTTTTAATTAAAATTGTTAGGTGCTTTAGAATTGGAATATGTTCTTTGTTAAATCTGAATGCTTAAGGGCTTTCCTGATTTGTTTTGATTTTTTATTTTAAATCACCTCACTGTGCTTGCATTCTCATGGGTAAAGATATGCTTTGGAAGAATCTTTTCCTGCACAAGGCGGGTGGATCTGCAGTGCTGGCAATGGTATTTACAGTCTGCAGGAGTGAGCCTGTGCAGGAAGCACTCTGGAGAGGCAGGCTCTCCAGCTTGGCATTCCCAGCAAGACACCTGATGGATGGAGGCAGATTGAGCTGAGTGACACCCTTGATACAGGATGGCAATAAGGAGGGGCTTTGAGAGGAAGGGTCTTTATTGAAAGTTGTAAGTGTCCTACCCTGAAATGGAACTCTGGTGCATTTCTAACAAAATTCTGGTTTTATGCCTAGCCTTAATGATTCAAGAAACAAGTAATTATTCAGCAGAGTTAAAATGTTGCAGATGTGCTTCTCACTCAAAGGACATGAGGTAGGTCTTCATTTATCATCTCATCATGTTGCTTCCGTCAGAGACTATGCTAATTCTGGGTGGCTTTTCCGCCCACTCTGAGGAGCTCAAGCAGCTTGTTTGGCTTGTGTATGAACTGCTTGTAGGTCTGCTGGAAAACTTTTTCCTAGCAAGAAGGCTTACAACCAGCTTTTTCTATTCAGGCTATTGGCTTTTCTGATCTGAATCTCTCCTTCAAGAGTGCCACATACCTGTGTGGTTGGAGGACTGATTCTATAGAAAGTAGGAAAAGCTTGCCAGGCTCCTTGGGAGAAAGGAGGCTGAGTTCAGCAGCCTAGCTGGGTATCCTGTGCAGTGATGTTCCAGACCAAGGGAGGCTTTTGCCTACTCCTGTCTCTCAAGCAATTTTGTAAGTAAGGCTCTAGGGGAAAAAAAAATAAGTCTAGTTGTAACTCCTCAGTAGATTTCTGTTGTGTTTGCAAGCAATTTCCATGTGATTAACACAGTTTTGGACAGGATTGTTTGTTCTCCAAGCAAATTAATTTTATTTGGAAGTTGGGAGAGGAGGTTCCTGCTGAGTTTTACTGGAATCATTTGGGTGTTACCATTCTGTTGAGTCTTCTGATGAGCCTTTATTCATGCCTGAAGTTCTTTAATTTCTCAAAATTTGACCTCATCGGTTAAAGCCAATGCTAATTTGGGATGAAACTGGGTTTTACAGACAGAGAAAGAACCATTACCTGGAACAGTGCATCAGAAGGGTTTAACTTGCAGAACACTTAAACACTTAAATACTGTCTTCGCTTTTCATTCCAGGTAAAGAGTTTTTTCTTTTCCCCTTCTATCAGCATTTTGTTCCTTCAAAGTAGATAAAAGTAAATGATACTCAAGCCCCTTTCACAGCATCTCCTGGCTATCTTATTCTTGTTCTTCATAACCTGAAAGTTTGTGTAAACAAGTCAAAATACATCTCCAAGTTTTTTGATGACACCACTCGTTAAGAATTTGTAACTTGTCTTTGGTCTCCCATCATTTGGACCTTGCTATTTGTAGTAAGGTAGTGTTTAGAAATATAGTGTGGGACACCAGGATCATACAGTTTCTAGCCCTGTGCAAAGGTGGAACAAAATTTATAGTGATAGCCTTGTACCTTTCTGAGCAGTATTTTTGGACATGCCCACAAACAGGTCATGGCACCCGTAAAGTGGGGAATCACTCACAGGCTGCTGTGATTTCACCCATTAGCGTTTGATGAGTGTTGGTTCTGCCTGCAGTCTCATCTGAGCTTGGCACAGTGCTCCGCACTGAGCAGGTATATGGTAAATTGGACACAGGAGCTGAGTTATAGATGCCTGTCCTGAGGAAGGTGCAGCTAATTGTGAAATGATTGTTGTTGTATAGAGAAGCCACAAAGGAAGTGTTTCAGATAATACACAGCTTGGACATAAGTAATCTACAGTTTTAGACTGAGTCAGCTGGGACGGCTTGAACTTCATGCAGAAGTAGTCTTCATTTCTTTGTGATTTTTACATGACAGGATTATGACAGATTATCACCAAAGTGACAAAGCAGTAGACTAACACTAAAATGAAAATGTATGTCCAGGCAGAGAGGACAGGACTGATGCTTCAGTAAACATTGTCACTGTACTTTGACAGACTAGGTACAGTAAGGAAATTGCAGTGAAAATAGATAATTTGCAGAAATTGGAAGGAATAAATGCTTTTAAACTGGTTTATCTGTACTTTTGTGCCTTTAAGATTTGTTAATAGATTTTAAATGGAACAGGAATAGAATAATTTGAGGCAAAGGACTGCAGGTAACTTGAGGCGAAGGATTGAAGGTAACTTGAAACTGAAGGTCAGCTGGGTTTAAGTTATCCACTGTCTGTTGATAAGCTTAAGTAACTCCTATGGCTTGCCACCGTAGGTTTCTTTTCCAGGAACTGACCTAGTTTCTCCTTATCTCTCTACCTATTTTTGTTTTATAAATATTTCTGATGAGAACTTCAGTAACTTATTTCATGCAGAAGTAGCAATTTGCTTGCCTAGAACAGACTGGCATCTCTCTCTGCTTCCCCTGCCCTTTCCAGGAGATGCTTTCCAGCCCTTTGGTCACAGCAGCCAGTTTCAGGGAAAGGGGACATATTCTTGTCAGCAGTTTGGCCACTGCAATCCTGGATTCATCAGGACTTAGTAGATGTGCACTGCTACACCTTATGACTTTTTGGTCTTTACTTATCCCCTGTGTTTCAACTCTTTTCCCAGTACTCCTGACTGACTCTAACTCATCTTTGTTAAAAAAAAAAAAAAAAAAAAAAAAAACAACAACAAAAACCAGTGGCCCTCAGGTAAACATTTGGAAATTTCGTACTGTTGTAAAACCAGTATCAAGAGTATTTAGAGTATTCCTGATTAAGGAAACTTAACTCAGGATAAAGCCTCCTTTGGCAAATTGTTAGAAGCCTGTGAGACTCATATTGCTTGCTGGCATATCTGGTTTGTTCTTCCAGCTACCCTTGCTTTTTTCCCCAGTTGGTATCCATGTTTACTGCATTTATTATTTCCAAAAGGTTTCCCTAGTATTTTGCTTATGTCTGGATGATTATCTTCTTACAGGATGGAGATTTCTCCACCATAGATGTTACATCTTTCATTTCTTCACCACCTTCTGTGAATTACCAAACTATGTTTTCTCCCAGAATAATGAATAACTCTTTTTGCAGGTTATCACTTTGCCATCCAGCTGCTGTGGCTGCTGATGTGCTTCTCAGAGCTGGCACTTTATACGTACAATAATCAATATTCTATTTCAGTTTAACCCTGGAAAGGGACTAGGAGCTACAGCTACTGCCCTGCCCATTGCAACTCTTTTTCTTTACTCACTCCAATGGAGCTTTTGCTACCAGAATGTCTATTTCCAAGTGGAGCTAGGCTAAAAACATAGGCAACAATAGGGGTTTTATAGCCTTTTTTATAAAAGAATTCTGAACGAAGCATGTGAAGCGTTCATCCCTTGGCCATTCACTGAAGGTACTCTAAGTGACACATCTGTTTCCTACAGCTGTTCTTGGTGTCTTTGCTTCCAAAGAGCATCATCAGAGCCCTGCTGGAAACCCTAACCACCCATATGTCTGTTGGAAAGAAGCATTTGCAGAATACACAAACCAGTGAATTAATGCAGAAAGGTGATACAGATACTGGATTCTACAAATCATCAACTTTAACTTTTATTGGTTCTGATATTTCATCTCATTAAAAAAATGGAAGTGATAGGTTTTTCTTTTTTTTTTTAACTTCTAACAGATTGAAGACTGTTTCCAGGGGACCTGGAAATATGCAAATTTTAGCCCAAAGTTCGTTTACTAGCAGATACTGTTCTTCATCTTACTGTTTGAGTGAGTAAGCAACAGTTACCGACAGTCTCACGGGATATTTTTTCGATTCTCATTAGCAGAAACCTCGGGTGGTGGGAGCTTTCTTCTCCTCCTACTGTAACAACTGAAGATAAATTTAATTAAATGTGGTCCACAATCCAATTTATACTTCCTTGTAGCAGGAAGAACCTGCTCTGTGACACTGAAGGATTTGTTTTTTCCCAGCTGCTGTTAGTGGAATTCAGGGCTCTGAGTAATTGGGTTCAAACTTGTCAGAAAACCTTCCTTTGAGGTAGGCATTTTATTTTCTCACTTAGGCATTACACCTTTTACCAAATCAGAGCAGTACATAGACAAATGCTTGTGAGGCATGGCAGAATTTATATAATCTTATTAATTAGGTGATGTATAAAAATAACTGTCTGTTACTACTACTCATATAATAGTTGTAATGAACCAGCATGGTGATTATCTTTTTTACATTTATTAGAACTCTCACAGACAGAAGAAGTATTTCCATCATGACAGGGGTTATTCTTTTGTCTAATTAGTAAAAATATGATCCTTTTCTGTTCAAAGTCTGGCATACAGAACTTTTTTTTTCATTCCCAAAATGTGATGTTGTCCTGTTTCTTAAATCCTCTCTTGAGTCAAATTCAGTATTATTTGCTATGTGAAAATGAGACAAGAGACTGAAATTTACTTTTGGATAATATCATAGTCATGCTCAGAAGACCAGTAATCCCACACTGGGACTTTGTTTTTGCAGACTCAGGCCAAGTCTCTACTAAAAAATTATGCAGATCAAGGTCCATCTGGTCTGACAGACATACTCCTTAGCAAGACTTGCACTTTTACAGTTAAATCTGTACAAGAAGTGATAGAATGGGCAGGGGCTAATGCTCTGCCCAGAAGTGTGCCAGCATCCAAACCAGATTCTGCAGCTCTGGCATATTGCCCAAGACAGAGTCTTTGCCCCACTTGGTTGGCTGGGGTAGACAGAGCCTTAAGTAACTACAAGGATGTACTCAGGTGAGTAATTAGCATGGGATATGTACCTAAAGTTTTGAAACTGGTGTTGGAGGCATCTCAGTGGCAGAGCTGTTTGTCTCGTCTCACTGAAGAAGAGGAGTATCATGGATCTGTTGCAGGAAAAAAAGTACATGTTTATTTTAGAATAAAAACACAAAGGTGCTCAATATATTAAGTTGGGGTGGGGTTGGAGTTAAATGTATCAAAGCGAAATGAGCAGTAATGAAAGTATTTTACTGTATGTTAGGTTGGACTGAAAAGGGATGTGGGTAAAATGCTGGCACACAGCACAGATTACAGTTTCATTTTTGTGCTTAACTGCATTGTTACTTCACCTTGGGCGTTAGAGAGCTGTCACTGAAAGTCATGGCTGGGTCAAATGCATACTCTTATTTATGGCATGCATCAGGGTGTGTGCCATCTTAAAAATGTTTTATTGACCTCTTAAAGATGTGCCATGCATGGAGAATCATTTTCACAGGATGTAGGGAGGGTATTTTCTCTAGTTATTAATTTCTGAGTCTTATCACAGTGATAGTTATCAATGTACAGGAGATGCTGTATCTGATTGATGTGCAGATTTCAAGGCTTTCTTGCTTAACCTGCTGCTCAGGAGTTCCTGGCCTGCACTCCTACCAGCATAACTCTCATCTTAAGAGCTATATTACCTGCCAGAGGTTCAGAATAATTAATATTTTTGTCAAGAAAAGGCACATCTCTCAACTTCTCATTTCTAGAGGAAGCCTTCAGACATTTTCACTTGTCTACTCTCCACCTGAGATATTAAGAAGGAAGGAAGGGTTTTACTGTGACAGAGCTTCACAAAATGAAGTGGTGCTGGTCTGGATGCAATCTGTGCTCACATCAGTATGGTTGGGAGCTTTCTGCTTCTCTGGAGGTAAAAGATGTGTGCCAGTACTAAGATTGCAGTCAGGTTAGTATCAGTGGAGGGGTGATGCAGTGTCTGTTGCAGAGTGGATATTGCTGCACTATCCAGAGGCAGCTCCATCCTCAGCCTTGCAGCAGCGAGGGCAGGAACTTAACCTGGTTTTACCCAGTGTACAAGTAAGGAAGCTAATTAAGAATATTAGGTTTTCATTACTGTTTGGATCGTGACAAAGTGGGTTTTCTTTCCTACTGGACCCCCTGGTTTGTGTGGATTTTTTTTTTTTTTCTCCTGGAATGCTAATGCCAATCAGGCCTTCCAGACATTGAGCGAAGAAGGTTTCAGAGGAGATCCATGAGTCATTTTTCTGTTCTACTGGCAGATACCTCATTGGTGAGAAGATAAGATTTAGGCATACTGATTTCTTTTTAATTTTCTCATGTGCCCAAATTTAAGTCTTCAAGGAAAGGCTCATGATATCTTTAACAAGCATAATAAAAAGGATTATTGAAGCTCTTCAGAAGCTTCAGAATAAGTTTTCCTATAGATCTTGACAGTTTAGATGCCCTTAATGGGTTTTTAGACACTTCATGATCATCTGTCTGCTTGGCAAACAGTTGCATGGACTCTTTCTCTCTCTCCCTCCCTCCCTCTCTTTCTGTCTTTCTTTGCAGAGCTGATTTGTTCATCTAGAGGTAGGGCAACTGAATTTTGGGAGAGTATCTGCTCCCACAGTGGGAGATGAGGGCTGGTCACTCTGGTGAAAGACCTTGAATCAGACTGTTGAGGCAGAGGAAGCATCTTGCCCTTTGCTCTCTACTCTTCTGGTTGGCAGTGTTTTGAGACGAGCTGAGGTTTTACTGTTGAGCAAAACAGAGTTCCCTCTCCTCTGAGGGACAGAATTTTTTGTCCTCAGTCCCAGCTCCTGTGACTACAAGGACAGAGTATGCTGGGCTCAAGGTTTGGTAGGACATAGTGCCAGCACTTAGTTATGCGTGCAAAGGAGCAGTTGCCACAAAAGCAGTGGCACTCAAAATGTGGTGCAGGCAGACCGCCTGCTTAAATCCACGGTCGCTTGGCAGTAGCACTGTGGCAAAAGTGTCCTGCCAAGTCATGAGCTGGCGTACTGCCCTCCATTTAGACTTGGACTGTAGGCAGCCAAGTGACCAACAGCTGTGGCTGTGAATAGCAGGAGGGTGTTAGTGCAAGACAACAAGAAGAAAAGCTTCTTCTTCTACATCTAGAGGTTTTCTTGGCTCTTCCAGACATGTCTTCTCATTTCAAAGGGATCTGGAAGGTGGAAGGTGCCCTATTGCAGCTGCCCTTTTTGAACCCTGTCCACTGGGATCCCGCAGTTACAGGGTTCTGCATGGGAACATGCTGTTGCTCAGTGTATGACTGCAGTAGACAGGGGTGTGTTTGCTTGAATGTACAGATGAAATTTGCAGCTGCAAGGAGAGGATTCGTTGTTTCTCTGCTCCCTTTATTTCAGCAGGACAACTGAAGTGACCCATAAACAATTGTCTGCATCCTGCAAATGGCTTCTACACCAGCTTTCCTGCTAATGGCTGCACAAGGATTGGTTTTTATCTTTAAGCATACTACAGTGCTTGAATGAATGTGGTTTACAGTTTTTAAAGGGGTTGACAGATGTCAACAGGGGCTTCAGATTTCTGACTCTTTGTACAGCCCTTCAGATACCAGGCGTGATTCTCACTCCACATCCATTTCTACACTACAGCCTGAAGATATGATCTGTCACAGGCAACCTCAACCACATCCCCCAAAACCCCTAAACAAAAAAATCTGAAAATAGTTCTCTGGAAAATAGCACAAAGTCAAACATTAAGTTTAGTGCTGGGGTGTGCAAGGCAGAGGTCGCACTTTAAGTGGGGACATGTATAAACCTGTACGCTCAATGTACTCAGTGAAATTGCTGGAGGTTGGGGTAGAACAAAGTCCACAAAAGCCCTGCCTTCAGAAGCTCACGGACATCACTGTCTCTTCAGCCACACTTCTTACGTGCTGAACACAGGGAAGTGATTTCCACTAGTCTGTCATAGAAGGTTAATGTTGTGGTACAGGCTCATGATCTATTTAAAGGCATTTCTGCAGCAGCCTCTGAGATCTTTACCCCAGCATCTCTCATTAGCTGTCAGTCTAGTGGAATTTCCTGGCTTTTGAAGTGGATTCTCCTGCTTGTGGTCAAGGAAAATGGCAGCAAGGACCTGGGAGAGAGTGTGAGCCAGACTCCCTGCTGACCACAGAGCTTCCCTTGCCATTTGTCATAGAAATACTTAAATAGCTTTCTAGCCAAGTCTCTGAGAAATAAAGACTTGCCAGCACTAGCACCTTTAGGCTGTGTATCTTGGAGACAAGTATTGGCAGCTGGGTCTGAGCACCCACCATGGATCTGATACCTCTCATCATCTTTATCTTCTTGTCTGTTGAGAGGAATAATAATGTCCCTGGGAAGTGTGGGAACACTGACGGGACATGGCATCAAGGAGTACAAGCTGTGCACAGGGACACCTTCAGGCCCCTCTCAGTGGTTCCTGCTGTGGTTTCTCTGCTGGCAGCATCCTCAGTGGGCTGGAGACAAGTGCTTTCCTGAAACAAAACCTAAACTGCAGATGCTGGTCAGCTGCATGCAGCTGGACCAAAGCTCTGCTCATCTTGACAAAGAAGCCAAAACTAAGTCCTTACAAAGGCAATAGCTGGAATGAAACTGAAATTATCAGTTCCCCCATGCAGCACCCCAGCTTCTAGCAGCAGGGGCAGACATGAGCAATTCTTAATGCTAAATAACTGGGGCACAATGAGAGGCATGTAAGGCACAAGTGTCTTCAAGGAGGAACTGCAAGATGATTAATGCTGCAATAGCTGCTTAATTACAAGCGCATGTTGGTCGCCAGATTGTATCTCGGCTGAATTTAAGGCTGAATATTTTCTTATGAAATGTGGTCTGGATATCATTAGCATGACAATGAGGGATATGTGTGTTGATAGCTCCCTGGGTTAAAAAAAAAAATGACCAAGTGTAATGGTTTAGAAATGCAAAGTCTAAAATACCATGTATTGGTTTTAATGCATTTGATGAGACATTTCTGAGTGTTTTAAAACTAATTCTTGTTGTTGTTGTTGTGAAGGAGACATTTGAAGAAGCATAGGAGTTGATATGGCTTTGTCTGGTTACCCAAGAGATAAAACCTGCAAACATAACTGTGTCTTATGAGAACCTCTGTACTCTCAAAGAGGTCTGTCGAGTTGCTTGCCGTTGTGATCTTTTGCAGAGTGAGGCCCCGAGGCTCTTGGTATGATTATCCAGTAATGCTACTGGATTAGTATGTCTGCATAGTTTGTATATTGTAATCATGACTTAAATATAACTCCTTGCCAGGCAGGGTGAGGCAGCAGGTGGAAGGCTTGTGGTGCAGCCAAGGGGGTGACCAGGGAGACATGTCCTGCTCTGTGGTATCTTCCAGAGCTTTCAGCAAACACCAAAGCCCATGTCATGGCTGCTCTGCAAGCACAAAGGTTAGTTCCACTTGAATGGAAGGTAAGAGTGGCAGGCTGCAACTGCTCTTGGGGTGGCTCAGGCAGGAAGCATCTTGCAGCAGGTGTGTTGGTAGCACCATGAAGCATTCTTTAGAATTGCTTTGCTCAAGAGTTGATAATGAGAGTTTGTGGTGGTCTGAAAGGCCTCCAAGATCTGAAAGACTAGGCATAGCCTAGTGCAGCATGGCTGGAGCACTGGAGTACTGCAGGACAGGAATGGGAGTGGGCATTGCAGTGGGGAGTTCTGCAGCAGGTGACAGCCTGCATGCAGTGTTGGTCTGTCCATGGGTTAATTTGGTTAATACCACGTGTTTACAAGTTGTGTAGCTGCTGAGGTCAGGAGGGATTTTCCTGTGACTTTCTGGGATTTTTGGTGGAGCTTGGTGCTTTTGTAAGTGGAAGTGAAGGTGAAGAACTTTGTTCCATGCAGGTATGTAGCCAGCATTATCATTGTGTCACGTTGTAGTGTATCTCTCCACAGGCTCCTTCAGGTGAGGCACTGGCCTGTTAGTGGTTACACATATTTTCTTCAGGGTAATACAGTGTATTACTGCGGTGCTATGTAAGTCACTATTTGTAATACTGTACTGTGTGCAAAGAGGTAACCTTGATGAGTTATTTCTGATTATGATTTGGGTGATGTCAGTAGTTCAGCTTCATCCGCTCTGACTTAAATTTCAAAGCAACTATAATCTTGTCGCTTTTTACACTTCATGGTGCACAGATTTAACCACTTGTCAGAAGGAAATAAAGATTTGTTGAAAGGTTAGAGTTATATCTTCAAAACTGGCATAAACAAAACCTAATTTTATACTTAATGCAGTAATTCTAGTGGAGGGTGTCTGTGAGGGCATAACTAAAATAATTTTTAACATGAAAATCTTTAGAAATAAAACTTTACCCAGAGTTTATTGATTTAATTCCAGTCACTTTAACTGCTTCCTTGCTTTGATCATGTGTGCAAGTCTTGGACAAAGTGTAGGGTGGTTTTAATTTTTTTTTTCCAGTTGATGTGATCTCAGTCTGTTCAAGCTGCAATATAAATGGATGGTATTCCTTTTGAGCCAGCCCCTGGCCAGAAAACCAGTGAGCATGACTCAAAGCTGCCAAGAGAAAGAAGGAGAAGATGTTAACTCATCCGGGGTTTAAACGGGCCTTTTCCTGGCACAAAATAGCCTGGCAATTTGACATCAGCCACTCAGCAGAGCAGAATAGGACAATGTCATTGTCCATTACAACTGGTACCAATTCAACTTTGAATTTAAATGTGCCAGCAAAATAAGAGTAAAGATAGGCACCCTTCTCTTACTTGCTGCACCTGTCTCTGTATTTACGGCATTTGGACTTTACTGGTTTTGTTTCTTTGAATACAGTGCATTAATTTTCCATGCCACTCTTTCCAGCCCTAGGGAAATCACACATGTGAACTGGTTAAAGAAAATACCATTGCCCACACTGCCTTGGTGCATTTTTCCATAGCAGTAAGGTAATGGGTAGTCTATTATAGTTAACAGTACCTGGACAGTTGTGATTTTGTCATACACAGCCACTCAAGCTGCCTGGATGTTATGCCAGTGTTTGTTCCGCGGGTTTGTTGTTGGGGTTTTTTTAAAATCCACTGCTCTCATTGGAAAATGGAAATTACAACATTTTCTGATCTGATTTCTTATTCATTGCCTTCTCCTCAGCCTGCCAGTTAGGCATTACACATGTTATTAGTAAAAGAAGAATTTAAAAATGGAGGCACAGAATGACATGAAAGACTGGAAGGAGAACTGCTGTTGAAGTCTCTTCTGGACTGACTGTGGTCTGCTGGCATGAGTGCGATATACATCCCCCCTTCTCCTCCAGCAGGAGGCCAGAGGCTCAGCCTTTTGGAGCCAACATGTTCTTTCTCTTTGCTGCGATTCAAGTAACCAGAAATTATTAATCTTCCTTCATAAAGCTGCAGCCCCCTGAGCCCCTAATTTTACCAGCCTTTCTCAGAGCTTGTACGTCTCCATCAGCTTTCATAGATCATGCCTCAAGTTTGTTTTCTAAAAACAAGTTTGAAAGAAGCCACTATTGCCCACTGGAAATCCAGATAGCCTCAAAAAGCTAAGGCAGTTTCTCATATTTTATTTGTTGCCCCTTGTTCATTGTTTCTTGTATTTCTATTCACATATATTCCTATTTCTAAGATCTTTCTCATTCCTGTTGCTATGGTAAAAGCCTGCCTAAAAAAGAATTATAGCAGCAAGATACACTGACCTGCAAAATAATCAGAAGATAGTTGCTCTGTACAAAACTCTGCTTTCAAAGTAACTGGTAGAAAATCTTTAGTGGGAAAGGGAGATAGCCAAAATATAGGACATGTACATGGATCTGGATTTAGTGAAAACTCCAGCTTATGGACAAAATCGCTGCTTCTGACCAGTGAATCTATACAACCAGTTTCCCATATGCAGGAATTTTCCATGACTTCAATATTAACAGTAGTAGACACCCCAAAAAGTGGTCTTGAGTTTCTGTTTCTGTTGTTAACCTTCCATCTCCTATGTGATTTTCTCCTCTGTGTACATGAATGTCATTGATACAGTGTTGTATTACAGTGGCTCATCCTTGCTGGAGGCATGGTTTCTTTTCCAACAAACTGATTTGAAATGAAGTGAAAACCAAACCATGAATTTTTTGGTTCACCTCTCAGACTGTAAAAATGGATGGTCTCATTAATAATTAACACAACAGCTGGTAGCTCACAGTAGATCTGGAAGGAAATACTGCAGTGTCTCCCTCCTCCAGTAAATATATTGGCTTACCAGTTTTCTGTACTCATACTACCTGATTTCAGTATACACATTTGAATCCCAGCAGAGCAGATCTCTGTCTTCATACCTGCTTTACGATCAGTAAGGATGCATTAGATCCTATTTACATCAGATAATTTTTTGCAATGTTATTACTACTTAGTGCTTTGCAGTTCTCTGTGATGTTCATATGACTTTTAGGATGCTCTTCTGTTTCAAACTGTGCTGTGGTCATCAAAGATTTCCTGTATCTTTTTGCCTACAGCACGGTTACATCATTAGGAATCAAGTAAAATTTCGCAACAATTTTACATTTACATGAACATCACTTCTGGGTGTTTTGCTGCTGATAAATCCTTGTTACAGCATTAAACTGTTTTTAAAATGTACACATGTATTATTGTCACAAAGCATTTACTCTTGTTTTTACTCCACAGTATTGGAGTAAGCGGTGCCTGGGCAGCTGACAAAAGTGTAATGAACGCTAAAGAACCAGAGGGATCTTTTTAGACTAAGTGTTCTCAGAATGTGTTTACTGTTTAGCACTCAAGAAATAAATGTGCTAAAAAAATACAACCAAAATCAAAACCCCCCAGAAATCTCTAAATAAAAACCCTACTACATAGCAATTTTGCATATGGCAAAAAGTGGTAAGAAATCTGGAGGCTTTCCCCTATAGCTCTAGAAGAGAACTGTGAGCATATATTCTCTTCTAAACGATTTGATTTTTTTTTTTTTAATATTAAAAAAATACTACAGTGTCTGGAACCTTGTACAAATTTGCAAATAATTGTCTCTAATTATAGGTGCATGTTTTCCTCTATATTTGCTGTAAAACATTGGTGAATGCATGTACAGTACACTGGTTCCCTCTCTGGAAGAGAAGGGGTAAATGTGGAAGCTCACCTGTGCACAGTTACAGTGGATAATGCCTCCAGAGTTTATCACAAAGTTGTTTCTGTGGTGTACATGATGATACAAGCCAGCACAGAACACCTGACAGTCAGCAGGCTGATCCTGGCCCAGAGGGTACTTGTTTATCCAGCCGTTCATCAGGGCAGCACCACCTTGTGCAAGGAGATCACTCCAAGCTGAGTGTTGTGCTAGTGCCAGAGGCCAGAAGGAGAATGAGAGAGGAAGGTGGAGGCCAGCAGAGTCCTGAGCCCCTGCCACAGCCATTTGTGAGACAGCAGGTGGGAGGATGCTGGGCATTAAGCATGTAGTGGCAGAAGCGAGAGCTGCCACTGCTGTGTCCCACCATAGGACCTGAAATCCAGATGCAGCTGGTGTAGCTGTGAGGCTGAAGTACACTGGAGTGTTTGTAATTTTGGTTGGTAACACTCAATTCTCATTTGCTTTCACTGACCTGAGTGGATGCGTGTTTCTTTCATTAGAGATCCGAGCTCAACTTGTTGAGCAGCAGAAATGCCTGGAGCAGCAGACTGAAATGAGAGTGCAGCTTCTTCAGGATCTGCAGGATTTCTTCCGGAAGAAGTCGGAAATAGAGATGGAGTATTCCCGAAACCTGGAAAAACTGGCAGAGAGGTTCATGGCAAAAACAAGAAGTACGAAGGATCATCAGCAGTACAAGTAAGAGAAATTTGCTTGCCCATTGCCCCTATGTGTTGCCTGTTGCCTGGTTCAAAGGCCTATTTAAAATTTCCACTCATTTAGCAGCATAGCAGTTCTCATTGCAGTTGAAGGTAGATGAGTGCCTAAATACTGTTGTTGATGTGGCTCTCTTCAGTTACCCATGTCAGCTTCTGAAAAGTAGTTTCAGTTTCTTAAAAGGGAAGTTGCACAAATATTATCCCTAACCTACTATATGGATTTTTAACCACCCAAAATACAGCCAGTATCTAGCAGAGATGCAGAGCCCCAAAAGTTCTTGAAAGCTGTGTGCTGATCTCTAGTGGAGTTGATAGGATTTTAAATTATCTACATGAAGGTCTATCAACATTAAAACAACAAAAAAAGACAATTTTGGCCAAAAAAGACATTAGGAAAGAAAACTATTTTGATTTGTTGTTGCCTGTGAACTTTGCTGCATCTTCACCCCTCTGATTCCTGGAAATAAAGATGATATGAACATTATGCCTTGTTTACAATTTATTGTATCCCTTTAATGGCATAGTATCTTTTGTGAAAAACAAGTTATCAGGTAGTATCTGGCAAAACCTGTGTACAGTATGTTTTCTGAAGTGTTTCAAGTGCTTTACTTGCTGACATAGTCTCATGTGGTTATTTTCCTGACTTGAGTTGATTAATGAATGTATTTGTCTGGCCCTGTTATGCTTAGGGATTTAAAACAATGTTTTGTGTTTGTGAAACTGAAAAATAATCTTTCCACTGTTCACTCAGGGCTGTGCTAGAGATACACAGAGCTGTTGTTTCAGGATAAAGTTTTTTCCAAATACATCTGGCAAAGGAAAGGTTAATCAAATACAGCTTGCACAGTTCAAAGACCATAAACATATATTTCTTTAAATTCATTTTAGTGACTCAATGACTCTCTGACATAATTAACTTGTTCATATGTGTCACCACTTCAGAGAGAACCCTGGCTTTTATTCTGCTTGTGGCAAAATCTTTTTTCCTTGTGCATACAAACATCCTTCCTTGCTCTTAAACATGTTAAATCCAGACTGACAGTTGTGCATGGGGGTTATGACTTGAGTTCTGCCTTTGGCTTTGTTCTGCAGTTCTCTGCTTTGAGAGGAGGTTACAGCAAAAGTCACTTTAGTTGTTGGTCCCCTGAGCTGTTCCCACCAGTGCCCCCAGAACAATCAGGAAGGTCTGTGGAATTGGCTTTGGGATATGCAGGAGCAGTGAGGACCAAGTCATATCAGCATGGCCCTTCAGGAGTGCTCGTGTTATTTGACATGGCTGATAAAACCCCTTGCTGTGAAGTAACACTGTTAAGATGTCCGTCGCAAACAAATGGAGGAAGTTTTCTTAACTCCTGATTCAGAGCAAACCAAAGCACTGATGATTTAAAAAAGACTTTTGTCTGTTAATCATTCGTTGTTGCTTTGATTCTGAGGGTGAGAGCTAAAAGTAGACAATTAGATGGGAATTAAAGGTCACTTTTCTAACAATGAGAATTGCTAATTATTAGAAGAGTTTGCCAAGAGTTGAAGGAGTTTCTCCCTCAATTCATCACCACTTCTGCCTGTTTTATCTTCATCTGCTTGATCCTTTTGACTATAGGAGAATCCCTGTAAAAGAGAGGGAAAAAAAGAACAGCAATATTCTAGAGCAGTTAGTTGAAAGGCAAACTTGATACTAAAATTTCAATAAAATCGTAAGTTTTTTAATAGGTTTTTATTGTCTGTGAAACAGTTGCCGAACTACATGTATTTTTATTTTGCCTTGTGTAAAAGAAATGAGAATTCATCTGTGATTTCACTTTTTGCTATATTAAAGCTAGGAGGGGGCCTACATTGCTAAAGGTCTGTCATGGGAATTCAGAATTGGATCACTGGAAAAGGTCCAGTCCTGCTATTTGTCTTATAATTGACACATCTAGGACTAGCAGTTGCAGTGTATTTATGAATGCTGTGAATTGATGAGTGTTGCTCACAGAATATGGATGCTTGTGACATTTTCTTCTACTTCATCAGTAATACAAATCCAATGCAGTGAAACAGCTACACCTGCAATTTTGCTCGTGAAGGATTTGGGATATGCTTCCAGTGCTTGTTTATTTCTAATGTCAAAGATTAATTACTGTTACTCTTCTGGCAGTGGCCTTTATAGATTTTGAATATTTACATGTGCTACATCTTTAAGCTTTGTGGCAAAATATTTTTATACTTTCAGATAGCTTGCAGAGTATCCATGCCTCATGAGACTTGAATGTGTCTTAAAAGTCATCTGAGGCTTGCCTAATCTGGGTTATTCCAAGACTGGATAGACTGACTGTTCATAAGCAGCTATTTTTATGTAACGTGTTATGACTGTAAATGTCAGTGAGATGTTTCAGTTAATAACATAAATTTTTCATTTCTCTTCATTATGTCTGTGTGTATCTCCTTCCTCAGGAAAGACCAGAACCTCTTGTCACCAGTGAATTGCTGGTACTTACTCCTGAACCAAGTGAGAAGAGAAAGCAAAGACCATGCAACATTGAGTGAGATCTACCTGAACAACGTGATCATGCGATTCATGCAGATAAGTGAAGACTCCACCAGAATGTTCAAGAAGGTAATGCCTCTCCTGCAGTCCTCCATCTGGGCTTACAAGATGCATGAGGGAGGCAAAAGTGTCCCAAGAGATTGCATTTGAGGAGAAGATTCAGCACACATAGCATAAAATCTGTTTTAGCATACATATAAATTCTTCATGACTGTTCCCTTGAAGAAAATACTTAGTGCTGAAATGCCTGAGATTCTGCTGTATGTGCTGGTGACCTTAAGAGCTGAATCACAAATATCCAAAAAGCAGGGGGGAAAGCCTGTTCTTCTCTAAAAACACACTTGTCTACCCATGCAGAAAGGAAATAGTTTTCGCTTAGGACTCCAAAAATAGTAATGCTGTATTAATGAATTATTTGTAAAAACAAAAAATTATTTGTAAAAAGTATTTCATTGTGAATGAAACAGATTGAAGACAAAGTAAGGGTTTGCTTTGTAGTCCCTTGACATAAAGTTGGTAGCATATGCTGCAGTTCTCCTAAAAGTGTTTTCTTCCTAATATTAAATATGAACATACACTTTTGATAACATAACTATTTCTATTAGATCCTTTAAGCATTGTCTCTACATGTTTGTCCTTGTCCATGACTGCTATGTATTTTCATAACACATGCAATGTGTAAATCCGCCACGTGCTAAGCAAGCAGTATAGGCAACCTTAGCTCAAGATCTACATAATGTGTTTGCAGTCATTGTTGTTATAATGTTCCAAAAGAAAAACAGATTATAAATGCATATTTGTTAGTTACAGTGGGATGCTGGTAGACAATCAGCATACAAAAGAGTTCAAGAAGAGTAAAGGTTAAAAGATGCAAATTATGTGACTAAATGATAGCAAGGGTACCGAAGTCAGTGTTTTCAAAGCAGGGAACTGGTTTCATGCATACCCCACCATAATCCTAGATAGCATTGGAGTGGAGAGAAGAATCATTTAGGGAGCACATAGGTTGTACTTGGAGGAAATAAAAGTAAAAACTTAAATCAAACTTCCTTGGTATGCGTTAAAACCTGTAACAGGGACACAGTTGAAGTTTATAGTTTCTCAATCAGTAATGGTTTGTTCATATAATATGTCTGATATGTAAAATTGTAATTCACTAACCACTCAATTTAGTATTATGGAAGATTTGTTATAGAAGTTGAACTGATAATGAGAATAGCAATTTGAACAGGCTGCAGTGCTGTCTATGTGAGGATGTCTCAGAGTGGCAAACCAGTAGAAATCTTTTTTGATATTGAATCTGGACTAGTTTTCCAGTTGTTTATGTCTTATCTCAGAAATATCTTTTTCACTGGGTGTGCATTATTAGACACGCCTGTTTGGTTTCAGTATAGTTCAGTTCTTTGGCACTAGAAATCTTGCTTTTCCTTCCCTTCTGTCCAGATGGACTGTACAATGGTGTATAGTTAAAGTTTTCCATGGAGAAGTGTGTGTCCTTTTATATTCACTCATGATTTATTAATGTAGATTGCTACAGCTTCTCTGTCAAAAGGAGGAAAATACATGGATATTTTCAATGTATTAACAGGAGGCATATTGTCACATCTCCCTGATAAACTTTTCTCTGTCCTCCGTGTTGTGCCCATGCAGGTGCAACATTTCCAATTTTCTCTTTCTAGCATAGCTTCTTGAAGAAGACCAAGCAGCTACTCTTGCTTTTTTATTCCTAACTTGGATTTTAAGTGGGAAGAAGACAAAGGAAATTGAAGTAGTCCTGCTGTGCATAACCTGAAGCTCACATTGGTAGAGCGCAGATCCTCAGCAGCCTTTTGCTACCTTTCATCAGGGTTTGCCAGCTGACACTCAGCGTGAGAGCGCCATGTCAAACAGCTGTTAGCTGAGGTGGAGCGTGGGCACAGTGAGCGAAGCAAAGGCTGTGTGCAGGGATCTGAGCCAGGCCCGTAATGTGAGGGGAAGGGTGACAGGAAGACATGCAGTACTTCAGCATGGTGTAAGTGAGATTCATGGGCACGTGGACTGAATGTGGCAGTGCCTGTACACCAGTATCAATTCTGAGCATGCATTTTTAAGACAGTCTGTCAGGCTTGGTACTTGTTGCAGAAGGTTGGTATTTCCACTGAGCCCCACTGTGCACAGTTCTTCCTGTGGTGCTTGCTGCAGAGTACTGGTGATTTATTTGCGGTTAGTTCTCAGGTGCAGAGCTGATGATGAAGCTCTTCCAGCTCAAACCCTTCCATGATCCTGTGATAATTTGTGTCAGATGTGAACGAGCAGTCTAACTTAAGGTACTCACAGAACTGCTTAATGGATATTTACTGGGCAACAAAAAGATCAGATGCAAAACAAATGTCCTATGCTACAGTTCTCTTTGTAAGAAAGAGGTCATGGGGCAAAGAGAAGGTGCACTTAGAGTGAGAAAGATGACAGCCAACAACACCCTCCATGAAAATTGTATTCTCCTTAAAGATGATGGCAGAGAGATTTTGCCATTTTGTTGGAGATTTTAAAATATCAAATAGAGTATTTAAGCAATTTCTGTCAATTTCTGTCAATTTCTGTGATTCTGCAGATTACTTACGGAAAAAAAATGTATTTAGAATAAAATACTATCAGAGAAAAGTACAATCAGTCTCAATAGGTGTCATATCCCTATGAAAGCATATGGAATTTGTTCACTGTTCACAGATTTTGGATTAAAGCAGAGACAAACCATCTCCTGCAGATACTTCTACATTGGAATCTGATCATACTGTTCTGTAAAATATGTACTCTCCCTCGCTCTCTTTCTTATAAGTAATAAATATAAATAACAAGAAAAGCAGTAATATGAAGATTTTAAAAATAGTCTAACAAGTGCGTGCTTAGTGTCTTACTGCAGTCCATGGTCAAGAGCAGGAAATATCTGTACTCTGTTGGCTCTCACAGCATTGCACAAAAAAGCATTTAATGTGTACAACTCCATGATTCTATAATTTACAAATACCAGTTAGTCAAGCTTCTCTATATTCAATGATTAAATATTTTAGTTATGTTTCTTACAGCTTATTCATCTAATGGTGTTCTGCATCACTGCTTTTACCTTGTTTTAATTCTACATCAGTCTTGCAGCAGCAAAGAAGTGCTTTACTCCGTTTCCAAGTCTGGAGAGTAAGTACATAAACCAAGTCCATGATCAGAGCAGATCTTCATTGTGCTGCTCTGAAATCCCAGTCTGCCTGCTGCAGAAAGGGAAAGTGTCTCAGAGTGGATTGCCCCATTGCCCACAAGCAAGACAAGGGGAGACAACAGCAGTCATAATCACTCTAAACTTCTTGACTCTTTCTGCTCCCTCTTTTTTGACTCCCCCTTTCTCCTCCCAAGGAGATGGGACTTCCCATTCTGCTTCTCAATGGTAGATGTTACTGACCTTTTTCATCTTGCTGGTGGGCATGTTGGTTCTCAAATGAAACTTTTCCATGAAGTGAACCCAACATTTTCTAGAGGAACGTGATTTGAATTTGTATCTTAAGATTGGCTCCAGCTTGAATTGTAGTAAAGAAAAGATCAAATAATTTCCTCATTTTCCATCCACGCTTACCACTAGAGTATTGTTTTGTTTCCTCTTCTGTGTTGGATATAGCACATGCCATAGGTTTGTAGCAACCCCTTTTTCTACTCCTTCTGCAAAAGGTGTGTGCAATAGCCAGTGATGATCTGGTAAAATGTAGTGGTGAGGGTGTCTGTGCTCCTTAGTCTTTGTACCTTGTCCTTGTCTCACTCTCTGTTCTTCATCATTCTAGTTTTTCCTTTTGTGTGCATTTATACATCTGTCTGAACATTTGGATTGTTTTGGGGAAATGATCTCTATTGGCTCTACCTTACATGGTCTGATGGGACAGAATGTGTTGTATTCAGGTCCCTGATAGTACATGGCTTTCCTGTCTGGTCTGACCTCCCTAACTTGTAGGTATTCATTAATTTTGTTCTCCTAGGAGCTGTTTGTCATTCTTTTTTCCCAGGGGTCAGGAACTTGCATCTGTTTAAATGTACTAAATGCAGGACAAAGATAGGATCTAGTGTAGAGATTTTGTAGCATTTATTGGAAGACATTATGTCAGGCCTCATACTTTCAGATAGGCACTTAATCTCTTCTTTATAGTTGCTGGCATATAAAAGCAGTAATATTGCTGTT
This sequence comes from Dasyornis broadbenti, assembly GCA_013397935.1. Lineage (NCBI taxonomy): Eukaryota > Metazoa > Chordata > Aves > Passeriformes > Dasyornithidae > Dasyornis > Dasyornis broadbenti. The sequence continues at coordinate 1,351,841 of VZRN01006818.1, forward strand.
GATGCCTGGCCTTCGTGCTGCATATAAAATTACAAAAATAAAGTAATGGAGTTCAAACCTTGCATGTTTGCATGTTTCTTTAGGCAGATGGGGTAGCTGGCCTCATGGGGACAATTAAAGAATAAAGTAATAAGGAAAAACGTCAAGCAGAAGGGAAAAGTGTTATGCAGAACATTTCATGCAGTGATTCTGGTTACCCCAGCAGTAATAATCAACTGTATAAACACATGCCCACAAAATCCTTAAGCAGATTTGTATATTTATAATTTATAAACATGTATTTTCTTTGGACAGAAATCTACATGAGCCAAGATGAACAAATCTTCCCATGTTTACAGTAAAAGATGCTGGAGAAACCAAGCACAATAAATATTTTAGTTCCATAATCTGGCTGTTAAAAAAGCATATGACTACCTACCAAATCTATTTGATGTTATACTGATTGTGGCACATAGATTTTTGGTATAATTTTCTTAAACAGTAAAATGTTTAAAAGAATAGCATAGCTGTTTGTTCCTATAGACCAGCAATTCTAGGCAAAATCTTGCTGAGTTGGTTATGTCAGTGTCACCACAGCTCATGAAAACTCCTTAAATGAAGGCTTTGCACTTCACTTCCCACAGGGACCAGCAGTAGACTCATTTAAAAGCAATAGTCAAAGAATATTTTCCTTAAATGATGTAACTGAGTAGCATTGTGTATGCTAAATACAGACACTAAGGAGTTCCAGGAAGAACTGGACTGATGCTTAAATTTCAGTTAAAATAAACAGAAGAGTAAAGCTGGAGTGCCAAAATATGCTATAACTGAAATGGATGGAAAAATTCTAACAGACTTCAATGAGAGTATTTTAATGTGGAATAAAATTTTAAGTTTCTCAGACTTTTGTCCAGAAATAAAAATCTTGATAACATCAGTAGGACCACTGACGTGTTGTAAGTTGAGCTCATACTGAAGGGAGGGTTTAGGTAAACTTACTTGTCTGTTGCATGAGTATGATCTATCCTGCTATCAGGTGAAAAAAATACTCTCTCTTAATGCCTTGAACCAGATTAGTAACATATATAATATTTTAGCAGAAATTTGCATGTGCTCTAAGATTTTTATTATGTTCTTTGTTCTTTTGGTTAATAGATGCTAGTGCATTTCTCTAGGACACAGTGAATAAATAAGCACCTCAGTGATTGATTGTCAGGTTTTAATAGCCTGATTAGAGCTATCAACTCAGCTCCAGGAAAATGTGTGCTGCATCTTACCTTGTGTTGTTTGGGTACCCTGAGGACAGGCTCCTAGAGGAGGACACCATTCACACATGCTGAACTACTGCAGGGAATAGGTAGCATAAACAAGAAATAGGAAAGCCATTAACCACTGAAAATAAGTGCACTTCTTATCTGGTCCTCTAACATACTGTATATTTCACACTAAAAGCCATATCACTTGCCACTCAAGTCAGTATTTCTTGAACTTAAATGCTAATGTAAAATGTATTTGTTCTTGAAAAATAAATCCCTTTCATACTGCTAAGTTTAACAAAATTTCTTGATTTTTTTTGGACAATTCCTACAAAATCTTTCATCAGAAAGATGCATCAATTAAGTGTTATCCATCACTACAGGCACCCTCTGCGGGTTGGAGTCCACAGATGAAGTGGTGAAAGAATGACTTCTCTGTGATTGTGTGGCATTGCTAGGTTGTCACTTCCCAATTTTCACTCTTTTTGCTGATCACCTCCCTCGTTCTCTTTTTGCTTTCCATTTTAAAGCTTATTGTCCTTTTCCAAAAGCATCTTCCTCTTTCTCTGTTGTGATCTCTTCCATTCGCTTTCAAATTTACAATTGGTCACTGTGTTGCCCTGGAAAAGATCATGTATGCATGTTGGCCAGTAAAGCCTGAGGGCTGGACTGCCTGTGTTTCAGTGCTGGACAGAGCTCAAAAGGAGCAAAGAGAAGAAGTGTGTCCTACTAAATAGTGATGATCCACCAAATCTTTAGCTCATCTGGTGTCTATTTTCATTAAGGTGGGGCTGCATTAAGAGCAGAAAAGAAGGGTGCATCCTTCAATGAACTGCTGTGTGCTTTGCTGACAGCAAAATCTCAGGGGGTAAAGAGAAAATTGATTTGGGGTTTTCTGTCTCGCATTCTCAAACAAACTTTTGCACTACCAGGTTAAGGCATCCTGCCTTAGAATTGCTGTTGCTGTATTTAGGGCTTGACTTCTCATCAGCCTTGAGATGGCTGTGAACAACAGTTGAAAGGGATAAATTGCTTGAAGATGGAGTTCATCTGGAGTTTCCTCCCACACATGTACGCTTTCATCTTAATGTCAAACATCTTATTTGTATGTTTTGCCCTTCTTTCTGTTAAAGTAATTTTTAAAAACCACTCATATTCAGCACTATAGAAGCAGCTATCCAAGAATAAACAGGTGGCATCCACTTGGAGGTTTGAGGAGGTGAATCAGCTGTGTTAGAGCTGCACTGCTGACTTTTAAGGCAGGGTGCCAGTGTAAAGCAACGAAAAGCAATTCAGAATTTTTGCTAAAGGTTTTACAGCATTTTTCTACAGCAACTTGCAAATCTGCAGTCCTTTTCCAATTCTTCATAAGCACTCTATGTACTGTTACATATATGAAATTTTGTCCTTCATATTAGATGAAAACAATCTGATATTTGCAAAGAAATGGAAGTAGTAAGCCCTGTGTTCTAGATACTTCCGAAGTAATGCATACCTCATAAAAATACCAGACTTAGAGAAGTATAAGCAATAAGGAAAGTTTCATAGTAATTCTGTGTACCTCAGCTTCAGAGCAGCTGTCTTACTGTGCCTTAGCTACTACAGCTAATGCCCTTGGGAATATGAGAATTGCACTGAAGTGTTTTTAAAATTATATTCCTAGCTTCTTGTCAGTGAAAAAACATCTTGCATACAAGGATTGGAGTGAATAGTGACAAGTGATATGACGGGTACCTTAAAATACTGCCCAGAGTTAAAGTAGGATAGTAGAAGCAGGAGGAAAAAAAACCCAAAATGTTCTGTTTGAGCTACTGTCTGTATCTGTTTCATCCTCCTGGAAGACACAGTGGGTGGGATGTGTGGTGTGGTTTCTCCGCATACGTGGGTGTTGTGCTGGAAATTCTCATTCAGAAACCATTATTCCTGCAGGTGTTTTAGTGATAGCCAAGTATGTGTTAGCAGCTTTGGAGATGAGTTGTCCCTGAGGATTTTCCTTTGGCTTCTGTACAAATACCGAGTACTTCTCATAGCTGAGGCCATTATCTATCATGGAGTTGGAGTTTTTAGAAGCCAGACTAATTATCAATTTATTCACAGACAAAAAAAAAAAGCTGACATTTCCAGCATGGATGTTAGAATGCTGAGCATCATAGAAGAAATGTAGCCAGGCTGTTTGCCAAGTCCCGTAGCTCTATTCTGTAGCTGTTTTTCAAAGGCTGTGATACAAATGCCTTCAACTCTTGCACAGTTGCCACAATTTTCATCAGATTGGACTGCTGTGGACAACTAACAAAGGAATATATTTGGATGACACTCCAATTAAATACTCTTATTTTGACATATTTGCTTTGATAATAGCTCCTGCTTTTTTTTTCTGGGCCAAAATGAAAGCAAAGTCACAGTCCAGAAAAGCTAAACAAAGCTGGTTCAGCAGCCCACTCTGTGGAGTATTATGCAGTTGGGTATCTGTTTCAAAGAGGAGCCACAATTATTTCTTGCATAAATATTTAGATAGTTGCATGTGCTGAGAAACAAAGACTATCCTAGATGTAAAATAGGGCTGGATGTCCCTCTAGAATATCACATTATGCATGGTTTAGTTTTTGTATATATCATAGCAGTTACAAAACAGTACACAGTTTGTTGTATTAAAAACATTAATCTTGAACTTTACCCTTTCTATTGGCACCTAATTTCCTGATGCTTTATGGGAAAAATATCTCAAATTACTTTTGGGTTTCCTTTTAGAAGTCCTCTATCCAGATGTTATCTGTCTGTCTCTGCATCCCTGAATCGCACCTTTTAGTGCACTGTAATTCAGAATCGTTTTTGTGAGCAACATTGCATTCACTGTCTAGGATAAACAATGAGTATAAATATCAAGAAACAAATGTATGCTGCAGTTTTTACATGCCCTTTTCTAATTTTTTTTTTTTTAATTGCAGAGTAAAGAGATTTCATTTCAGCTTCATGAAGACTTAATGAAAGTACTTAATGAGCTTTACACAGTAAGTACAGTTACTTGCTTTGCTTATCTTATACAAATTCCATATCAGACTACTTCTATAAGCGTGCAGTGGACTTTCATCGACTCAGTTATCCCTAGTGGAGATATTTATTTTTGTCTTTTACACAAGCCTAAACTGTATTTTTGAAAAGTCTACACGCTTGTTTAAAATACATACGCTAATGCTTTCAGGATTGCTCTTTACTTTCAACCCCTTTCTCCCCCCAGACTCTGCTAAGTCAGTTAATTATAAGTTTTGTTGTTTATAATGAGACATTTCTACTCAGAGCTTACCAGAGCAAAGCTTTTTAATTTTCTGCCTTCTTTTTGTCCGTGCTGCCATCTTCTTGGTTTGAGTTGTGGACTACGCTCAGTAAAAAATCATAGGTATTTGCAGATCTGGTGCTGTGTTGTCTGAATATTACTTATGTGCCCTCCCCTACCCCTGACTGGGATAAGTAAATAGTGAAAAGAATAACAGAGGGTTTTGTAGGCCTTCCATACCATTTAGAGAGGTCAAGAAAAAAACACTGTGACCATTCCGACAAGCTCCTGCTAACCCGTAGGAAAATCTGAGAGAACTTAGGTCTGAACCCATTTTCTTGTTTGAAACCCATGTACACAACTTGTTACTGCAAAATGATGTCTTGAAATAACTATTTCCCCAGCTATTTTCTGAGGGGGTATGTTCTGAGAAAGAAAAAAAGCAAGAATTACTCTTTTTTTAAAACATAGCTGTAGAATTAAGAGGAACTGATGATATGCACCACTTATAAATGCCTGTTGATTCCTGCTCATTGAGGAAGTTGTACATCTAAATTCTCTTTTCTTGTCTGGAAGAACTGAAACACATATGCTCTAGTACCCAGCATAACAATCTCTAGACTGCTCTGTTCCCCGGCCTCAAGATTTGGAGGACCATAAAAAAACCTGGATATCAGGAAACATTTGTGACCTTAAGGAGGTTTAGGAAGCATTACTTTTGTGTATCTTCATGATTTTTCTTTTTAACTAGAGAAAATTGTGCACCCATCAGTGTATGGGTTGAAGAACATTTGAACTCAAGAACAACTTAGGTGGCAAAAAGGAGATCCAAAGAAAATTAGTCCTGTCTTACTGCCCTGAGTGCTTTTGATTTGTTATGAACACAGATTCCTAAAGCCTTCCTAAACTACTACTTTTTTTTTTCCTTCGAAATTTTCTTTGGGTTTTTTTTTGTCTGAAACCACCACTGATTTTGTAGGGTGTGATAGTGCAAAACCTTGTTGGCTGAGGCCTGTAGTCAATGAAGTGTTTTGGGATCAGCTTCTGCAAAGTGGCGATAGCCACAGACAATTCACACAGCTGCAGGGGATCAGCGTCTGCAGGAGCCATGGCACAAGTGGGACTTCAGTGCTGAATAAGCCCTGAAGATAGTCTTGTTTCAATTAAACAGTTGCATAACTCCAGTGTCTGGTGAGGCTTGGGATTAGTGCCTGTGCTCCCAGGGTAGGGAAACAGTGAAGCATGTGCTGAAGTACTTTTCTGAAGTACCGGTGAAAATCTGCAGGACTGGATTTTGGTATTTTCACTCTTTTTCTTCACACTAGTGCTTTGTCTTCATGCTGATGGTTACAGATTTATTCAGGTATTAACTTCCATGTTATAGCTTCCTGTGCATGCAATTCCTTTCTCAGAATTTAAGTTTTTTTTTGTTTTGTTTTGTTTTGTTTTGTTTTTTTTTAATGAGAATATTTTTGATCTTAATAGAAATTCTGAATTTGTCCACAATTTGAGTCAGGCTACTGCTGAAAGATGGTTTCTTGGGATGGAATTTACTTCACCTGATTTTCAGACATCTGCAGTGTAGATACAAATATCTTAGCATGCTATCCGGGTTCCAGTTATAGTCACCAGAAATCTAATATGAGGAGATGAGACCCCTTTAATCAGATGCAAGAATCTGCTTCAGATTAAGTGATCTGTACTGTTAACTTCATTGTGCAGCTTTTCATTGATTGCAAAGGGCTTGGTCAGCTGTACATGTCCACATTTAGCTAAATACAACCCACACATAGTAAAGTGACAATATGGTGCTGAGTAGCATCTGTTTCACTGCGTGCATGTTTAGAATGGTCATCACCATATCTGTGTATTATATCTGCTCATGTACATAAAGATAGAACAGTATCTAGACAGATGGGAACCCTCATGCACAGGTTTTTAATTCTGTATGACATCTACTGTGTACAGAATAAGATCATAGTGGCCTTATCAAAACAAGTATCCACAATTTTAATCTCCAGCAGCTACATTTCTCAGTTACTTACAAAAAAGATGTCATCTTCTTGTTTGCCCCATGATTTGTAGAGGGGGAAAAAGTAAAAGAAAAACGGTCTTACTATTGTAGAGATAAATCTTTGCGTCCAAAAAAAAAAGCAAATTAATTTCATATCTGTAATATACTAATATTGAAGTCTCTCCCCTCTACTTAGGCCTGGTTTTTTTTTTAATGAAAGGTACCTTCATGAAGTATAACTTATAATGTAAATTCATATTGGCAACTTAAAATGTGAAGTCATATTGGAATTTAAATACCTCTAAAGCCTCTGAGTGAGGGGCAAGTATCAGAGCTTTTAATATGTATGAAGAAGGTTTAAAAATGTGGTTATTTCTTATCATCATTCCTTATCTTACAAGAAAGGTCTGTAAATTAAGGCCTTTGGCTAGTGCCATCCTCATTAAAACTACATCATATACAGGATTGTTAAAAAAATAGGAACAGAAGCAGATGAACCACAACTTCAGAAGACGTTCTTAGCATCTGTGAACAAAGCAGAATTATTTTGCTGGAATAATCAGAATTTTGTATGCGAAACTTTAGTTTTTAATTTTCCATCTCTTTTATGTAAAGGTTTTTTAAAATGTTACATTACGTACGTTTTCTACATTTTTACTACTAATAAAAATCCATTCTAAAACCCTGTGTTTTCAATTTTGTATTTTATGTATGGATTTTAAAATTAGAACTGAAAACATCATGCCAAAAACAATTGAATAGCTAAGCTTCATTCTGTATCTTTGCAAGTTCAGTAAATTATGACTGGCAAGTACTTATATAACTATGCCTGGCTTCTCCGTGACTGTGCCAGCCATTCAGTATTTTCAGCTCTGCATCCTCCCAGCAGCTGCACTCCTTTCTTACTCCTCTCCTTACTACACTTTCAGCCAGTGTAGTATAGTAATCAGTCCTGTGTTTTCCATAGGGATATAATCGATAGAAACTACAATGAGGTGTATCTTTTAAGTGAAGGGGGATGGGGAAAGGAGAGCTCAGTTAGTTGTGTGGAGTCACAGACTGGAGATTTTCCTGGCATTTACAGGAAGAAAAGTTGATCAAACTGGAAGCTGTAAGAGGTTTAGGTTGTTGTTTTTTGTAAACTGGCTGATTTAGAAATCTTTTTATACATTGACTTAAAGAGACAATAGTTTATTGACTTTGCAATAGATCATCTTTGCAGCAGAGAAAACTCCCCAAATTCTTCTTCCATTTCTCTGGGAAGCTAAAATACCTTGCCTTGTCAGATCAAGTACTGGTGTATAGCACTAGTATCTGAGTGATGGGGAATGGTAGGAAACAGAAGGTAGGCAGACACTTTTTTGTAAGTCCGCTGGACTTATTTAGGTGTCAGGACATTCATGAATGTCCCCTAAAGTAAGTCAGGGAGGTCACAAGTTTGCTAAAGAAACAGAGTTGTTCCAGTAATAAGGCTGACGGCAAATGGTGGAGAAAAGTGATGCACATCATAAAAGTATATCTTCATGTCTCCCACTTGGCTTTCCAAATTAATCCTACTGGCATCACACTTTCACAAGCAATGCAAATGTAAAGCTCTCAGAAAAATGAAAAAGTAGGGACGATCGAAAGCAACTTTGATGTTAAAAAAGACAGGGTTTCTGTGCCACTTGCATTTTCCATTGCTTTATCTTATTCTTTAAAAATCTTGACTGTTTAATTTCTCAAGGCAGTTGCTGCCAGATTTTCTTTCTTTCTTCGCTGAAATAACACAGAATCTGAATTCTCTTTAAAAAGTTACCTGTAGTTTACTGTAGTACATCAAAGATCTGAGAAGCGGAAATCAGTAATCCTCTATTGGTAGTAATAGATAAGTGATAATTCCTGAAACCACATCAGAGTTTGGCTTGGAAGTGAGTGAACAGGATGCTGACAACAGTCCATACTGAGCATGCTTAACTGCTAGAGGCCACTGGTGTGGTAAAACTGGCGTAAGATTTTACTTATTTCTTGGTTAGAGCACTAATAACCCAATTTGATGAAACCCTTGTGACTCCACCTTCTGATAAGAACTTACAGCTTAACAGAGACAATTCTAAAACAATTCAAACATGATAATTGTACCGGGGATGAGCTACTGTTCCAGGAAATTCCTGTTTCCTGAGAAACACTATGAAAAAGCTCTTAATGCTGCAGTTTTCTTATAAAAATAAGCTACATTAGCACAGTAATTTTGTTATATTTTAACTCTGTAGCTTTCAGTCTTCTTTGTGTTTTCTAGAAGTTTTCTAGAAAAGAGGTATGCATGTAGAAAAGGAAAACCAGTCCCTCACTATGGGAACATTCCTCTTTTATAGCCCACAGAGGTACAGCACTAATTACTGTCTTGTTGATGGATTTGGATTTGCCTAGATAACAACTGTGGGTTTAAATAAAATAATTATTTAAGGATGTACTCTAATGTGCCCTTCCCTGTGATAAGTACTGTCTTCTGCCCTAAGCCTATTTGCTGAGCTCTTACGAATGATGCTGAATCTTTGGCACACAAATTGAGATGTTTATACTATTAAGTGAACAGTCTGTCACCTACAAATGTGAGAGTACATAGTTAGGATAGAATAATCTTTCTCATCTGCTTGTAGTCTGACACAGTCATCTGACAGAAATCTATATTTTACATTTCTGATCAGCAGAATAAACCTGCTAAATTAATAGGAGATAAACTCAATACTTAATTTTAGAAAGGTACTGGTATGCATTTAACAATGCTGGTTCACTACAGTGGAAAAATGAAGCAAATGTCGTGATGACAGTTCAGCATCTGCAAAATTACAGCCTTGCTCTCTTTATTCAGTGCATACTTGATGGCTGATCAATAAGCACTTTGGAGACTAATTAAAGTCAGTTCAGTGCTGGATACTCTCACAGGATAGTCTGCCAGTTCAACAGTTTGGTGGACATTGGAGAAGTGTTATTGCTTATTTCATGAGATTATTCATAGTTTGAATAGCAGATCTATGAATCTATTGCATGTTCACAGATCAGAGGCCTATGAATCTCAGAACTTTTTATACCGTAAGTCTATTTGCAAGATTTAGGAAAGCCTGTTACTGTGTTTAACAATATCTAACAGTCTTTAAAACTCCAAGGCAAAAAGATGGCATAGTAAGGGAAAGAATCATATATGCAACTTAGCATGCAAATTCTTAGCTAATTTGTTGAGGAAGTATGCACTGTAATACTTGGAAGCAAACTCCCTAGCTTGTTCCCATTTATTTTCCCATATGTGTCTCTCTAATGCTTTCTCAAATTATATTTAGCTTCTGCAATATCAATTCTTAAAAAAGCATTGACACGTCATGAAAAAGGCTGACATCATGAAAAACTTTTCCCCGAGGCTTTCAAAATAATGATCACTAGTGCATGAGATAAGCAGTGCTATCAACATAACAAACTGGATGGGAGTCACATGCATAGGCTGATTACCGCTCTGTACAGAGTCTGTGTTGATTCCTAAGCCGGTGTGGCTTGGGTAGGACAGACTCTGACTAATGTCCACCCCTGTGAATATAGAGAGAGGGCTTGGTCAATTTTAGTTACCTAGGAAATTGTTCGTACCAAGAACTTGGGCAGAGTTTCTTGTGAGACCATGGATTTCAAGTAGGTATCTTGGTTCCCCATGAAGGCTATGAGGTCCCTGTGGTTCTCCCACAAAACTTGCCTTTCATTCAGCATAGAGTGAGACACTAGATTTGGTAGCATGTGCTGTAAGCAAGCAGTGAGAGGAGGAAATATGCTTCAGTGATGTGAAGCTAATGGAGTCAGTATGAAGACATTGGTGAGAACAGGTAGTGATACACTAGTGCTCCTTCAAGGAGTGCTTCTTCCAACAAGGAAGCAAGCTGAAGTGTCAGAAGGACACTTATGCCTAGTCTGCTAGGCACTCAAAAATTGTTTTAAAAATTTCAGTGCTTACTGCTTTTGGTGAGCAAAACAAATCCTTTTTTCACCACTTAGGTGCTTTGAGATATAGTTAGAAAACTCTGAGATGCTATTTGTCACAGAATCACAGAATATGCTGAGTTGGAAGGGACCCACAAGGATCGAGTCCAGCTCCTGGCCCTGCACAGGACCATCCCCAGGAGTCGCACCATGTGCCTGAGTACGTTGTCCAAACGCATTTTGAACTCAGACAGGCTTGGTGCTGTGACCACTTCCTGGAGAGCCTTTTCCAGTGCCCAACCACCCTCAGGGTGGAGAACCTTTTTCTAATATCCAGCTTAAACTTGCCATGACAACTTCAGGCCATTCCCTTGGGACCTGTCACTGGTCACCACAGAGAAGAGATCATTGTCTGCCCTTCCTCTTCCCCTCACGAGGCAGTTGCAGACTGCAATGAGGTCTCCTCTCAGCCTCCTCTTCTGCAGGCTAAACAGACTAAGTGATCATGGCCACTCCTCACACATCTTCCCCTCAAGGCCCTTCACCACCTTTGTTGCCCTGCTTTGGACACACTGCAATAGCTTTATACCGTTCTTAGATTGTGGCTCCCAAAGCTGTACACAGGACTCAAGGTGAGGCTGCCCCAGTGCAGAGCAGAGTAGGACAATCCCCTCCCTTGCCTGGCTGGTGATGCTGTTCCTGATGCCCTCCAGGACATGCTTGGCCCTCCTGGCTGCCAGGGCACTGCTGACTCACATTCAGATTTCCCTCCACCAGGACCCGCAGGTCTTTTTCTGTGGTGCTGCTTTCCAGCATCTCATTCTGCAGTCTGTCAGTATGTCCAGGATTGCCCCACCCCAGGTGCAGAGTCCAACAGCTTTCCTTTCTTGGACTAAATGAGGTTGGTGATTGCCCAGTTCTCTTAATTTATCAAGGTCTCTCTACAGAGCCTCCCTGCATTGGAGGGAGTCAACAGCTTCTCCCACTTTTGTAGCACCTGTGAACTTGCTTAGTATCCCTTCAAGTCCTGCATCCAAGTCATTTATGAAGATGTTGCAGAGCCCAGGACCAAGGATGGAGCCCTGTGGACCCCCACTAATGACAGGTCACCAGTCTGATGTCACCCCATTCACTCTAACTGTGCCCAGCCAATAAGCCAGTTGCTCATCCATCATATGATATGTTTATCCAGCTGTATGCTGGACATTTTATCCAGAAGGATACTCTGAGAGATAGTGTTGAAAGATTTACTGAAATCCAAGAAGATTACATCAGCTGGCTTCCCTTGGTCAACCAGGTGGGTTACCTTGCCATAAAAGGAAAACTAGTTTGATCAACAAGACTTCCCTCTCATGAAGCCATGCTGGATGTGACCAGTGACTGCATTGTCTTTAAGGTGTTATTCAATACCTCCCAGAATAATCTTTTTCATAACTTTACCAGATACTGAAGTGAGACTGACAGGCCTATAGTTTCCAGGGTCTCCCTTCTTGCCCTTCTTGAAAATTGGGGCAACGTTTGCCAGCTTCCAGTCAGCTGGGACTTCGCCAATTCCCAAGACTGCTCAAAAATTGAGAGAGAGGTTTTGTGATGACATCAGCCAGCTCTTGGAAGATTCTTGGATGAATTCCATCAGGGCCCATAGTTCCCTCTGCAGGCAAAGTACAAAAGAAAATAACTTTTCTAAGTGGTAAGACATATGAGTTAGCCTTCTCCCACCAACTAAGAAGTCTCTAGAGATGATATAGAACAAAAGATAAAAAATAAAAGCAAACACCTCTAGCCTTATGTAAAGAAACACTTAAAAGAATTGAATAGAAAAGCCAAAACAGAAGGGCACAACCTTGCTTTTAATTTCCTTTCCCCATCATTTTTATTAAGAGCCGTATCACTTTCTGTGCTTCTATGTTTCATTATATAAACCATTTCTTTAAGAAGTGCATTTCTTCTCTTTGAAGTAATTCTTTTGTTTCCATGTGGCTGTGTGAGTTAAAATCCCTAGGTACTGATTGTCGACAGCTTTAGGAGTGAGTGCCTTTGGAACAGTGCAGGATATAGGAGACTGAATGTGCTATTTGGTTAAACTGGGAACCTTGCAGACCTCAGCTCTGCAGGCTTGCCTTCTCTTCCTAGCCCAGCTTTATCTATCTCCAGGAGTTTTTTTCTGCCTCATCCATGCAGATGTGAGTTGCTGGGGCAGCAGCTGTTCCCAGCGGGTGTAGGCAGCGTCTGGGCAAGGAGCTCTGCACTCTGCTCAGGCCTTGGAGCACAGTGTGCTATAAAGGAGCAGCAGCAATAACACTTAAGTCCTGGTCCAAGCAGTTTGGTTTTTTTCACCACAGAGCTGTAAACATATGTTTCTAAAAATAAAAATAGGGACACTTTTTAGTGCCTGTCTCCAACTGTTTTACCTTATTGGAGGAAGCTGGTGGAGAGTTGCCTGTTTCATTTTTAATATCAGTGGCATCAGTCTTAAATAGTGGCATGCACAGTTATGGTGTTTAACATACACGGTTATGCAAAATTGCAGCTCTTTGATAGTGTCGGTCTTTCTGTTGCACAGGACTTGAAACACACATCAAATTCAGCCACCCACTGGCATGGCATGCAGTTGGTTTGTGTTGCTCCATGCTAAGACGTGCTGCAGTGAGTTTGCAATATCTAGCTGTAGTGTTCTATGTTCTGCCACTCTATGGATACTGCTTAAGCTGGCCTAACTACTCAGTTACAAAAAGTACACTATTCCAAGGGAATATATCAAGGCAGCTTCCCAAAACAGTCTGTCTTCAAGCATAAGCGACTGGTTTGATTCCTTCCCGCCTATGTCCTTCAGAGATGTGAATGGTTTGCCTGGCCTCCACCCAAAGATAATATCTGCTGGCCAGAGCTCTGGCACCCTTTTGAAGAAGAGAGGCCTGTGGCTGCCTGAGGATGCCTTCCTGCTTTGTTCAGTGCTGTTAAGACAGGAATACAAAGAAACAAACAGCAACAACAGCAACAAAAAAGGGCTGGGGAAGGCAGAAAGACACTTCCTTTGCGGGAAGTGGGGAGAAACAGCCCTCCCCAGCAGAGGTGAGGGGTTTGTGATTGATTGCTGTCCACAGCATTCAAGCTGAGGTTTTTCTTGCTTGAAGAAGCAAGGTAGGACTGGGGTAAACCAGTCCCTTTCCCTCCTTGTGGTCTGTGCAAGCATGTATTTACATATTGGCAACCCAAGCTCTCATCTGCAGACGCAGCGTGTGTGTACAGGAAAGATAACTTTGGGTTTATGGGGAAAACATTTTCACAACTTATGAATCAGGCAGCTCCTTCTTCAGCTCACATCTGGTTTTACCTCAGGCTCAGTCTGCTGGCTGTGCAGTTGGCAGACACTTCTTTCCAGGCCATGGACAGCCATCCACCCAGCTGCAGATTTGCTCCCAGGCCAAAGCTTCCCTTTGCCTCTGCTTCCTTCCCCTTTCCTCAGTGCTGAAGGAATCCTTCTGCTTACAAACATTCAATGTCCACAGCCAAGCTGTTACTTAGCCCTGAAGATAGTTATAGATCAGATAGATTTGGTATTGCTATAGATTTAGTTTTGTTGTTCGTTATTTTAGATTTTCACTCGACGACAAGAATCCTGAAGTTTAATAAGAATGATTTTTTCTCTTTCCTATCAGAGTAATGAAAGAAAAAGTCCTATTTGGAATACTGTTAAATAAATCAGAAAAGAAAAATGCAACCTAAAGTCCTCAATCTCTGTTGGCAAAGAAACTTACCTAAGATCCATGTTTGTAAGACAACATTTTGCTGAAAGACCCTGTGATTTTTGTGTAGATACCTTTATATTTTCATTGTCTCCAACTCTCCTTTGACTCTTGTCTTTTGCAGGTCATGAAAACATACCACATGTATCATGCAGAGAGCATCAGTGCAGAAAGCAAACTGAAGGAGGCAGAGAAGCAAGAAGAAAAACAGATTGGGAGGTCAGGAGACCCTGTTTTTCATATTCGACTAGAAGAAAGGCACCAGAGACGGAGCTCTGTGAAAAAGATTGAAAAAATGAAGGAAAAAGTAAATAGTCCTTTTATTTAGCTTCATTTGAAATAAATTCAGTGCATTTCTGACATTCTTTGGCATGATATTAGACAGAGAAATCCAACTGGGAAATAAAATTAAGCAAGGTACACATAATAAACTAGCAGTGGATTATAGATAACTTGGCATAATTTCAGTTCAGAGAGGGGAATATTTTATTCCCAATATAATTCTTACTATATTGTTTGTCACATTTGAAACAAATCCTATGTTTCACTTTATATTACATTTATCGTATGTACAACAGGCTGGAAATTAAGATTCTTTCTTGTTAGTAAGAATGTGTGCTTGAATTGTTACCATTTTTGCTGCATACCAGAAATGAAGTAATTAAAATACATTAATATGCAATGTCTTTCCTAGCGTCAAGCAAAATATTCTGAAAACAAGCTGAAATCTATTAAGGCCCGTAATGAATACCTGCTCACCCTTGAAGCAACTAATGCTTCTGTTTTCAAGTATTATATTCACGACCTTTCGGATTTAATCGATGTAAGTATTGGCACATTTGGTTTTATGTTTATTCTCTTCAAGAATAATACTTCTTTTCAGTTTTAAAGGGAGTACATTAGTCATATGGGTTGCCTAGAGTACACTTACTATTTATAATATTGTGATATCATCAAAAGTTTTTCCCTTTAAATTTCTATTTCACAAAATAAAGTGCCAGTAAGATGCTGAACCCATTCCATTAAAGTTAGAACATTGCATTTGCTCTCCATGTGTCAATAGAAAATACATTTTCATTATGTACTATTTCTGGGACATAAATATTTTTTACAAGATAAACTTTTTAACTGGTCATCTAATGGTATTTAATTCAAAAGAAGCAATTTCTTCCATGTTTTCGAAATTGTTTAGTTTCATTCATTTAGTCATTGAATCATATATACAGTGGCTTCTTCTTATTATTTCATGTAATTTGAAAAACAGACACAATCAATCCTGTGCTCTATACTGTCAACACACTTCTTCCTTATTTTCAGTAAGTTATATATCTGAGAACATCCTAAAAGAATGAGGTTATACACTACTGTTGACTTGTGCCAGCATTTAAGTCTCCAGAACCTGTATCACTGACATTCTTACATGATGCAGAGGGAGCATCCTGCACTCTGTCACATCCCTCTTTGTGAGCTGACTTTATATGGGATAGAGAAAATAGAGACAGCAAACACAAGTCCCAGAACATTCATTCACTAGCAATGTAGGGTTAAATAGCTTAGTGGGTACGCCCCTGTGGCCCATTTGAAATTCTAGATATTTGAATATGCTTGCTACTGCAACAGTAACATACGTTATTTACAATAGTAAACAACATTCACATACAGCTCTGGTTTCTAATATAGAATAAATTAATACAGAATTTGACAAGAGGTTTCTCATTTCTACTGGCTGGAGAAGCAAAGCTTCGTAGAGAAAGGGAAGAATGACTTCTTGAGATTAATGAACTAAAATAGCTGCATATGCATGTTTTATGATATGTCATCTAAATACTGATAGTCAGTTTTCTTTGTCATTTCTAGTTTTTCTGTAATTAATAAAATCTTGCCTGATTTTTTTATAACTTTTCCCTTTCAACTGGTTTTGCTTCATTTTTGTCATGCTTTCCTGTGAAAGATGGCAACGAATCTTCTTGTGTTCTCAATGTTTTGTTCTGTCTCTCTCTCTCAATATCTCTTTTATTCCTTTCCTAGTTGTTATTGCATATTTTCTCCTGATTTATTCTGTTTTTTTCTGCCTGTGGCCTGTCCCTGTCTAATTTGCATCCATCTACTTGCACAACCTGCTCCACCCATCTAGGCTGCCCAGGCAATGAAAGCATTTACCAGGACCTGATATGTAGATGATTAGGGCAGAAAACTAAGAAAAGCTGTGTACCTGCTGGGGTACCCCCCCAAGTGAGAAGTTGATTCTACCTAACAGATGATTTTCCTGCTACTGCTTAAAGAATGATGGATTTTTGGCCTCTAGTTAGGGCATGTCTTGTACATGTGAACTTTGTGAGCTCCTCTTGGATGCTAGAAGGAAGGAAAGGTCCCTTTCCTTTTGTTCCCAGCACCCTCATCACATCAGAAGCTGGAAACACACTTAACTTGTCACCTCTCCTGCCCTCCCTTTCAGAGTTCACATTTCTCAGAGAATGTCTCCAGTGTGTGTTTCTACTTGGTCAAAACTTTATCAGGTTGGAAAATGCATCTGATTCTTATCCACTTCATCAATGTCCACAGGGGTTTCTGTAGCAGTGAAAACTGAGGGGAGGAATCACAGGCCTGGGGCCTTACAAAGAAATGTGAGGGGAGAAGTGAAGCTTTTTGTCCAAACGCACACAGCGACAGTGCTCATTGGAGTTAGTGTATGTAAAGCTGTTTACACAGCCATGAAGACTAGAGCGCCCTAACTGTTAGTATTTAATAAAAGTATACATTCTGCAATGTTTAGTAATGTAGAAAAATTGTATCTGCTCTGCCTGTCTTTGTGAAAGCCATGGACCAATGTACACAATAACATTCTTTTGGCAAAATGGCTTCAGAAATTACTCTTCCCAAAGGAATTTAAATGGCGAGTCTAGCTGCCCTTTGCATTACTGTTTTTTAAGAGTAGGCTGTAAACATGTACAACCAGAATTTGCTCCAGAGCCAATTTAATCCAATTGTGAGCTTGTTTAAATGAAGTGTCTTTCGGACATTTGTATTTAATCAGAATATGCTGTGAAAGCATTGGTATTTAGACAGTGTTTGCCACTTGACAAAGGAAACTCTTTTTGTAAATGCAAGAGTCTTGGCAAGATTTTGGAGTTAAATCATTGGAATATGAGACATGTTTTCCAGTGGCCATATGTTGCAACAGTCCAGACTACCTCATTCTTTAAATCTGTTAATGTCATGGTACAATTTGGAGTTTTCAGAGCAGTAATGGTGATTTCATTCTTTGCTCTCTCTGTTTTGTCCTCTTTTGCCTGCTTGACTTCCTGTGCTTCCCTGAACTCTCTCTCATTGCCTGTACAGAGGGGGTTTACCTCTTCTCTGTGTCCAAATTCCAGTTAACATGGAAGGAATTTAGATCTCCCCAAGCTGTTGATATTGCCCATAAATGAAATAGGATGTTTTCCTATGTTAGTGAAAAATATGTCTAATAAAAATTGGATAAATATATGAAATAATGCAGTAAACTCTTCAATCAGTTTTTTTCTGACAAGATTGGGGAGGATAGAGGAACTACTCTTTCTACCAAAGAAATATACCAATTTTTGGTATTTGGATTCCACTGTATTTTCCATATATAAGGCTTATATAGAGAATCCTAAATTAGAGTTCCTCATCTGAACTCAGTCTGAACTGTTCAACTGTGTCATTTCATTAACAGAGCTCAGGGATTCTGACTTAAACTTATGATGTATTGCTCATTTTGAGCTCTGGTGATAAAAGCAATATAAAATATTGCTGGAATCTTAGCTGGATGATTTAATGCATTTAGTGAGCTAAGGGATGAGACCAGCATTTGCAAAGAGGTAGAGATAAACAGGATTTGATACGCACAGTGTATTCCTGTCCTCTGCATATTGTACAAGAGGAATTTGAATTTTCTGTTAAAAATTTCTTCTCTGCTGATTAGACTGGGATCTAGTTCAAGTGGAGGACAGAATTAGTTGTTCTCTTTATTTGTATCTGTGAAAAACAGTAAAGATTAGCTGAATTAAAAAATCTTTACCTAGTATTTAGAATTTTTCTTTAAGTTTTTGTGTTTCAGAGGAACAACAAACTACACTGCTGCTAATCTGGCTGTTAGTGCCAGCGTTTGTCCATATGGCACATACTTTTACTCATTTATGTTCATTAAATTTATCTGAGTATAAGAGGTAGGTAAGGACCTTCTTTCAGACTTACTGTGCATTTATATGATCTGGAGACAAATACTAGGAAATAGTATTTGATCAAAAATAGATCAAAACAATTTTACTGTAGTTCTGCTACTGGAATAAATAAAATATTAATGTGTTGGTCTTTCTTAAAGTGGAGTTTCTGAATCTCTAATTGCAATATGCATGCTTTGAGTGGTTAAGAAGTTAAGGAACATTTAGCTATTGTGAACTTAATTTATTCTGTAAAGGTTCTTTATTCATCATTCACAAAACCAAGTTTAAAACTAGGGTAAAGTGTGTGCAGCTCAGAATCTTTATTACATAAGTCCTCATAAATATAATATGTACAGCCAGATCCCTTTTATTTCAATGTGGAAGTCTGTGTAACAGAATACTTAGAAAGTGACTTATTTAGAGGTTAGGACTCTTTTTATGAATTCCTCTCTCCATTGACATTAGAATTTTATTACTGTTCCTGAAGCAAAATGAAATGAAGTAAGAGCAGCTTGGTTTGGTTGAAGCTCTTTGCTAAGCACTGCAGTTTGTTCTATTCAAGCCTAAATATACTCTGGGGTGCAATAAAGGCAGTAAATGCTCATGAGACTGCTTCAGATTTAATTCCAAATAAGAATAAAATGCAAATTAAAAAATTAACTTTTCACACATATCCCAAATACATCACTCATCTCCCTCCACTTTGCCTGACCAAAAGTCTTTATGAATCCAGAAATGCAAAAAAAATCATAGTCTATGTCTTCATTATCTTATTTTTCATCTTCACGTCTTATTGCACCAAGTGGCACCTCATCTCTCTAGCCCGTAGATAGACAGCAGATCCATAGGTAGATAACCACCTAGGCTGTACCCCTGGTGTGCTGACTAGTGAACCTCTAAGTCTCATATTTATTTTGGCCAACAGTGTGGTTGCTCACTTGAACTTCACAAGTCTTTCTACAAATCTACAGATTTTTCCTCAAAATCATGTAAATATGCATGCATGTGTGTGTATCTGGATACATATATACTTTTTTGCAACACCAGAAAGGTTGATGATTAATTTTTCCAAGCATGGTCAGAGACGATGTGGTCAGGGTGGCAGTTTAGTGGCAGTACTTAAAATTTTGGCCTCAGTAATGAACAAATACTAAAAGTACTGTCCCCATTATAGACAACTCTCTTTTCTAAACCATCTTTCCAGCAGATTAAAACAGTATATTTCTTTCTGGTAGCCATGATAGTATGACAGAGCCATATCCCAGTTATGATCTGTGTCTCCAAATTCTGGGGAAAGAGGACTGTGGTCTGGCAGAAGTAAGAGTTGTGATGTCTGAGTGTTTAGTTTTGCTCTTAAAAAAAAAAATCCTCTCATACAACTTCTATTTTTACATAAGTAGTTGAAGCAGAATTTCAGATTCAGATGTTTTCAATTCCATTCAAAGAAACACTTGTGATAAGGCATTAGTTCAGGATCTGCATTTAATTCTTGTTTTCTCTGCTGGCATTGGCATTGCACAAAAATACCTTCACCTGGCAGGATACTCTGCTTCACTTGAAAAATACTCTTCTTGTCAGGGAGGCTGTATTTTTCGCCTTGTTCAGCTGTCATCACTTGCCAGAGATGATCATGGTGATAGTGACTGAGTAGATTAAGGGTTAAACAATGAAGTTACGGCACAGTATAAAGGCTGCAGTCTTTTATTCCAGCTTGCAAAAAAGCTGCACCAGAAACCCACACAGCTCTAATTGTAAATCAATAAGCTTTCTAGTAATACTCAGATTAATCCACTAGAGCCAAAATTCAGGCTGTAGTTTTATAACACATGGGTAGTTGGCAGTGCTAAACCTGGCATTGCCCTCTATTTCTAATTCGCTTTCAGTTTAATCTTCCATGAGGTCTCTCTGAAACTAATGCACATGAGATAAAACAGCTGTCCCAATTCACTTTCTTATCAGCACTTTTAGTCTGTCTTTTTCATCCAAGATAGTGAATTAAATATGAGGTCTGATTTGACATAGAACAAGAGAAAAACTACAAGAGACTTTTCCTTTTAGAAACAATATTTTTTAGGCTGAAAGTCTTTGAAATACAGATGCACTTTAGTATAAAAGTTGAGTGGCTGTTTTAGTAAGTGCAACACAAATTTCCATTTTATGAATGCAAAATAGAGAGGTTAACATATGTGTGTTTGATTGAACATGACATCTTTTTATTTTCTTCGAATGGTTCAGCAGCTGTTTTTTGGAGAGCCACTGTCCCATCTGCTGTCACTACCTGGAGTACTTACTAGGAGTGAAAACATAGTCTTTCTGGAAGCTTTGTTGTGAATAAAACAGCTCTCTGTTAGATTTCAGAGAGCAGTTTCATCGCTAGTCATTACTGTACCTGAGGCAAGGTGTGAAGCATTTCATTCCCTTCTATTCGTTAAGTGAAGTGTTTCATTCCCTTCTGCACACAGGTTTTGGTATGGTAAATAGGTTGAAAGCTCTTTCCCATGTAGTGTGTACAATTCTATGTCTGTCTCCTTCTCTGCCTATTTCTCTCCTTTTTCAATAAGTAAGAGGAAAGGGAGGGGAGCATGATCCCATGAGGCCTGCGGGGTTTGTAGTATCTGTGAGGGAGGTAGTCATATAAACAGTGCATGTATGCATATAGGGTACAGTGGACTGAATTCAAATTGCTTCTTTACGCAACTCCATGGTTACCTTGCAAGTCCTGAAGGGATGGATGACTTCAGGCTGTGGGTGGGCACACAGGAGGAGTGGCTGGGGACTGAGGATGCCCAAAAGCAGAGTGCTCTGTCTGCTCTGGCCAGGCATTGGCCTCTGACTGGAGCAAATCTCACACATTTGAATAAAGAGCACTGCTTTGTATGCAACTGTTAGCAAACCGATGTGCCACTATTGAGGCGACATCTCCCCTTACCTGGAGGCTCACTGAACAGAAACTGAGGATATTTACTCTATAATGTAGGGAAACAATCAGTTGATATGCTACTGCTGTGACATTTTTAAAATATATTCAGCTGTTCTCTAAGACATTAACCAAACATGAATAATGCAAACTGAGGGTGTTTAAAATTCAAGAACAAACACAACTTTATGTTTTACCAATTAGGTTTCAATTACATTCCATTTCATAGGAAAAAAAAATTAAATTATGACTTTCTGCATTTAGTAACATGATATACATTGCTGGCTCTGTATGAGCATGGGAAATAAGGTGTTTACATTAAATATATTTTCACGATCAGGGGAAAAGATGTTAAACCATTCCTGTTGCATCAAAAAGCATTTTAGATGGATTGCTTATGCTCAAGGTATTTATAGAGGTTTTTATTTGGGCACAGGCATGGTAAGCAGGAATTGCTTCAAGTTCACTTTGGTGCTGTCATTAACTTAAATTATTGAGTTATGTCAGGGTAGGTTTAAATAGGTGATTCAAGGCTTACAGATGCTATTAATACTGAAAAGCCCACTTGTGTGTGGAGTCCCAGACTTTTTCGATATAAGTACAATGCCTGCACTTCTATATCTGATAAGCAAACTATCATACATGTACACTTAATCTCTTTTCTAAAGCTGTCCATTGATCTATGCAACAGAATGAGGATACTAAATACTTACTGTCTTGACCCCAGTAGTGTATTTTAATTTAGAAGATATTTTGTTAAATACTTCAAAGGCAGAAAAACGTCAGAACAGAAGATTTTAGTGACAGTTTCAAAATTGGGATACTGGAATGGTGTTCCTCCTTCTAAATTTGTTTTCTTTTTCCCTTTGTTGTCTTTTTAGTGTTGCGATCTTGGATACCATGCTAGTCTGAACAGAGCCCTAAGAACGTACCTTTCTGCAGAGTATAATCTTGAAACTTCCAGGCATGAGGGATTAGACATCATTGAAAATGCAGTTGACAGCTTGGAACCACGAAGTGACAAACAGAGATTCATGGAAATGTACCCCACTGCTTTTTGTCCACCAATGAAATTTGAGTTCCAATCTCATATGGGTGATGAGGTCTGTACACTGACAAGTATTCCCACAGTGACTGTTTCTGTATACCAGGATAGAGAATTTATCCCCTTTTTACAAAGAATTTGGTAAAAGCTACCCAAAAGCCAGTGGATCAGCAATAACATTTTGAAAAATTTGCAGCACTGTCAGTTTCTTCAAAGTTCTCATGTGAAAACTGTTCTGTGTTATTATATTCTGTATCACTCACAATGACATTGCTGTGAATTTGCTGGCCAACCTGTGCTCAGCCCAGCACTAGTGCAAGCAGTGACTTTATGTCTTTGCTACCTGCGTCACTCATAACAGAGTTTGTGGGTGCTATTTGAGAGGAGCTGCAGAGCTGCTCATATTATTCATGCTGCAATGCAGCCTTTTCCCCTTCTTCTTCCCCCATTTTATCATCTGGAGATTTCAAGCGTACTACACCAAAGGCCAGTAGCAAAGCAGAATTCAAAATCACCTGTGTACATCTTTTTTTCTGAAGTTAATTCCAGGGTTTGCATTTCTGTGTGACACAAAAGCAACAAAAAGCAGACATATAAAAAGGCTGTGCTCTTTATTCCTAAGATGTAGTATGTACTTCCACACCTTTTAACACATAACTACTTTAAATTTAGATGGGCACATTTTGTTGTCTGCTTTTTTAAGTTTTAATAGCTTTGGTAGGAATTCACCTAGTTTTAAGAAGAACATCCGAAGACTATTGACTGTTTTTTTTAAATCACTTGCATCTTACAACTCTTTTTGATTCTTTGTTAGGTTTGCCAGGTCACTGCCCAGCAACCTGTGCAAGCAGAGCTTATGCTTAGGTATCAACAACTACAGTCACGATTGGCTACACTCAAAATTGAAAATGAGGAGGTAAGACCTATGTCTGCAAAGGCTAAGCATTGAACATCATTTTCAGGAAGATGCAATTTTCTACCTTGCCAAAAGCATGTCAATGATCCTGATGTGGCTCCAATCTGTATACTTGGTTTTAATTTTAAAAATTAAATACTGGCAAATATGCTAAGGTAGATGCTCACCTGCTTTATAGAGGTTTGGAGACATTGTCTTTTACTTGTACATACATTCACATTACTGAGTTCTGTGTTTTGCAGACACTTCAATGTAAAGTTGCTAAAGCACATATTTTTAAATTCTTGTGACAGAAAGCCACTGAGAAAAGTTTTTGTCTTCTGTGACCACTCTCTGTCCAGTCCTCAACTTGCTGCTTCTGTAGTACAAAGGAATTTGAACTGTCTTTTGTGGTAGCTGAGTCAAGATCTCTTATGGTCTCAGCTACAGCTATGTATAAACATGACTAATGAAGGGAACAGCTCACCTAGCAAAATAAAATGCATTTTTTTGTAAAATACGGAAAAAGCTATGCTGTTCTCTTTCCCCTGCTCTGGCAGTGGAAATAAAATGCTTTTATCACAGTTAAGGCACTGTTAAAGTCCTTCAGTTTAAATGAGAATCTGTTCCTAAATGAAAACATAGAAATCATTTCATTTCTTCATGTACTTTACTGATAAGTTTTCAGGACGCCAGTTTTTCTCATTCTAGTTTGTATGTTGAATGTCTAGAACAAAGTCTTAATGTCCATGAGACGTACAGGAGACTTCAAAAAAAAAAAAAAACACCCCACTTGCATTCAGAATGTCTCTCAAGGTAACAAAGATGGAAGGAGAAAGATTATTTCTTTCAGTCAAGTGAAGTGCCTGGGCATGGGGGAGAAATCATGTTTGACAGGCATGGAAGGGATATTTTCCTACATTGGAGCTGTGTGTAGAAGTATGCGTGATTTGGTTGACCCTACCTAGAGACTCCATCTGAAACAGAACCTGGGAAGTGAATCACATCCTTGTGAATGTTGCTTGTTACTTTATTGCACTGTGAAAACTGCATCCCTTGTCCACAGCATCCCTGCCCCGGTTTCCTCTATGAGCAGTGGTGCTCCATAGGTCATAGAAAGGGCTGTGAGTCTGCTGTAAATTGTCGTTTCTCAAGCCCTCTCTGTCAGCGATGTATTCCCCTTCTGCAGTCTAAATATCACTCTACCCCTCATCATAGCACTGCACAGTACAGGGTCACAGATTTTTTTTCTTGGAAGATCACGTAGTTGTGGCCAGATTCAGATCCCTGGGTGTACATATTCAGTATAACACACTGACCACATCATGAGAACTCACCCTCCAGAGTGGTGTATCATCTCTGTTGCCTCCCAAATTAGGGACCATAATCAAATCATGTCACTTTTCAATTCTAATTTCAAACCAATGCCTGAGTGCACTACAAAGCCAGCACAAGAGGATTTCTGTGTTTGTGGGTTAGACCATGGTAAAGCAGACAACTAGACAGGAAACCTGTTACATGGATATCTGTTACAGCTTACCTAACTTTTCACATTTACACACCAGTTTGTTTGGGGGAGTGTGCCAGAGAATTACTGTGAGTAATGAGCTTCCCTTCTAAGCTGTTCCTATTTATATTTATCTTACATTTGGCAAATTGTGCTCTTTAATACCAGGTTAAGAAAACAACAGAGGCTACCCTGCAGACAATACAAGATATGGTCACCATTGAAGATTATGATGTGTCAGAGTGTTTCCAGCACAGTCGCTCAACAGAGTCTGTGAAGTCAACAGTCTCTGAGACATACCTGAGTAAGCCTAGCATTGCAAAAAGAAGAGCTAACCAGCAGGAAACAGAGCAATTCTATTTCATGGTATGTTGGTTGCTTCCTCATTCATGTGATGCAGACCAAACACCTGAAGTAAACATTATCCAGGAGTTCCTGGAATTTATATGTCATGCATAGTAATAGATTCATCTGCATCTCTACAGAAATTCAGAGAATATCTGGAAGGTAGCAATCTCATCACAAAACTTCAAGCAAAACATGACTTGCTGCAAAGGACACTCGGAGAAGGTAAATATCACACAATAATCTGAAAAGTGATTCCAGACTTGACAGTGAACCCACTTAAATGCCAAAGATGTGCAGGAAAAAAAAATACAAAACTTAAAGCTTAATTGTCCAGTAAACATAGATTTATTTTTTACCAGTCATAGTTTCAGTGCAGTGGTAAGAGTACACACAATAAATTGATTTTATTTCTTCAATGGATACTTATGTCCACTGCACAGATGTTTAGACAAGTGACTCTATTTGGAAACAGAACTACTGAATGAAAAATCTCATGTCTGAAAGGAGAGCTGACACAGTCAGTACAGGTTGATTTAAGAGCTGTGACAAATGTACTGTTTCTACATCCTAACAATTTCTGTTGACTTGAGGGGTTTTTTAAGACTTAGGGAAGAGTGATCTTTTGAAAGCATACAGAATTATCCAAGATGCATCTCTTACAATGGACTCACTAGTGCAGCATTTCTAACATACGGACACTAATGTCCTTCTTGCAGCCTAAGCATTTAGTGGAGCATTTATCAAAGGTAAAAGGTGAAATCCTGACCTCAGTAATGTCAGTAGTGAGTTTCTTATAGACTTAATTTAGCGTTGCTTTTTACAAAGTATTTGCATATTGTAAACTTAAATAAATGCAAACTTCATTAATAGGTCTATGCCTGTTGATTATCATTATTGCACATAAAATTATTACATTACAAATTACAATAGCAAAGAATTTTCCATTGTCCTGAACACTCTACAGAGTTTTTAAAAGCACATCTTATAATTTAAAGCAAGTCAGCAGAAATAAAAATCAAATGAAGTAAAGCTGAATTAAGGCAGTAATGAATCAGACAGTATGCACAGCTCCAACCTGTCTCTTACCAGCCCTCCCAACAGGCCCTTCCTCATGCACCAAAGGGAAAAGGGGAATTGCAGTACAAACCTTGAGGACTAGACACACAGAGTGGTACAGACTTGAGAGGAAGTGAGCTTACACCGAAAGGAGTTAAAATCCTCTCCTGGAGGTTAAAGACTGTAATTTAAAGTTAATACCCAAGAAAGAAACCTGTTTGCTAACAGAATATCTCTAAAAGATGTGTCAATTTATTTTCGTTTTACTGCCAAGTATCTG
Organism: Dasyornis broadbenti; assembly: GCA_013397935.1. NCBI lineage: Eukaryota > Metazoa > Chordata > Aves > Passeriformes > Dasyornithidae > Dasyornis > Dasyornis broadbenti. The sequence goes on from VZRN01006818.1 coordinate 1,378,281, forward strand.
TTGTTAATCACATCTCTTCTTGCTTTTAATACAAAAGCCCAGATCTACAAATCCAGTGGAGGTGCCTAAACAGCTATTAGCAGTTTAGTGGCTATAATCCAAACAAAGGCCCTGTCCAGGGAGTGACTGAGGTTGGGGGTAGGATATAAGCAGCATTTTCTTTCAAAACTGAACTGTACAAGATGGTAGCTGTTTTTAGACAGCTAACAACATTATCTTCTTTCTCATGGAAGTTTTCATTTAATAGAGTTTTATTTTTAATCTGTGCATTGAGCAGTTTATTCACACAAAACAGTGTGCAGCTGACTTTAGTAAAAAAAAAGGGGAAATTTTTTCTCTGGAAGCTCACTGAAAATGTATTTGGAGAAATAAAATGAAAGGGAGACAGATAAAAGGCAACAGAATCTGCTGCATAATCCACGTTGGGAAAAAGTAAGGAATAAATTGTTTGAAAGGAAACCTGAAGAAAAACTCAGCAGGGTGCCCTAAATGGTAAATTGCCATTAGGCTCTGGGCCATTCTGCCATGCTGAGACATGCTCGAACTATTCTGTTTGAAGAGTTCCCTTCTACACAGCAGCGGTAACCCCCAAGTATTTAATGTGTTGCCCATAGTGCTTTTGCACATATTTGTTGTCCCATCACCGTAGCATGGCACATACCAATAATACCCCAAACATACACATTTGCATTCAAAGCTGATATTTGGAGCAAAAGCCATCATTTTTACAGGTTAAAAAGTTCAAGTACCTCCTTCAGTTGAAGGCATGTCCTGCATTAAAATGCTCATGCCTGGGGTGGAGGAATTGGATTCTGAAAGTTTCTTGAATGGGGATTACTGAAAGGATGGAATTATGAATGTTACTGCTGTAGTTAATATAGAAATGAATTTGTAGGAAGTGAACTGCTCCTCTGCTCCCCTAGAACTGCCTTATCTGGAAACTTCCACATCAGCAAGACTGCAGACAAATAACACAGTGTGCTGTGTTAAGTAAAGCTAGGAAGAATGGGGGGAGAAGAAAAGGTTTGTCATCAACTGCAAGTTTTCCTTTGGTACCCTTTCTTGTTTTTATTCAAAACTGTGCAGTGGAAGGATGTAGGCTGAATAGGTCCAGGTTCCCATCTGGTGTCCACAATGTTAACAGCATTTGGCTTCTATTCTGGTTCATCAGCTGCCTACTACGGTCTTGCTGTTTATGGACACAGCAGATACATATTCATGATCTGTATAGGGAAGATAGATGAAGTGCTCTGTGCTGAATCTGCATCTACAGATTTGGAAAGTAAATAAGAAACATTCAGATGAAATTGATGCTAAACATAGGAAGCACACTGATGCTCATATTAATCCTGATCCAAAGGCTCACCTATTGAAAGAATAAATTAACAAAGCAAAGAGAAATGCAAGAAAGAAAACAAGGAGTTGTAGAAGAAATTGCCCCTAAGGCCCAGACAAACACCTTTTGCCCTAAATTGTTAAATATCAAAGATATGTTTAAAATCCTCCAGGCACAGCATTTGTAACATCTTCTGTTTTACTAGTATTTCTTACTGGGATTCTTAGTCTCATTTCTTACTGAGATTCTCTCTTAGTGAATTTCCTTTGGTAACCTGAGTAGGGAGAAGTCTCTGGCTTATGCTTTTTCTGTCACAGGTTATTTTTCATACTCTTATTCCATCTCTCTTTTTCACCTATCTAAAATAGATGCCAACAAGAGTCACATGTCTTAATGTCAGAGATTTTTCCCAGAGCTTTTTCTTTTTGCCTCTTTCAGGGGATCCACACTCTTCTGGTACTGCAAAATATATTTTCAGATTAGGGTTTTCCATACTGTGCAGTACTTTCTGTGCATCTGAACACTAGCACATAATACTGTTATGTTTTTCATATCACTGTTATTCATTCTTTTTGGAGTCTGACAAGCTTTTTTGGTGTCACTTTCAAATTGAGTAGTGTACTTAGACCTAGCCCAAGCAAAGCTCAGAGTGATTTTCAAAGCTTGTCTCTATAGTTCTGTTCACTGCATAGCTGTTTAATTCTTCCCTAATATCTTACTTGACCCTATTAAGAGTGAATTTTGTTTGCACTGTATATTAGTTAAACCCTTCGAAGGGCTTCTTAGTTTTGTGAGGATTTGATACAAAAGTATTTCAGTTATCTGCACAGCATTCTGCCTCCTTAGCTGCTGTGATCTCTCAAGACATTAATAAATGCCTTATGGATTGCATAAATGGTCCTGATGGCAAGGTTTGAGTAAATGGCTGTTGCATTTTTTGCCATGATGAAAAAAAATCATTTTAAGTCCACTGGGTTTCCCTTTTCTTCACTAGTTTTTGATCAGTGAGAGCATTTGCCACTCTATCCATGGCTGTTCAGTTGCCTTAGTCACCTCTTGTGAAGAAAGTTATCAGGAGCCTTTAAAAGCCTAAGTAAATTCAGTGAACTGATTAATTTTTATTCAGCATTTTATGGACATGTTTAAAGATTTTTAATAAATTCATAGGGCATGATCTCCCTTGGCAAAGCTGGGCTCTTTGGAACTTAGTATACCATGATCTTTGTCCTGTTTCATTATTTTGCTTTTCGTTATGATGAGTTGTCATGATGCACATGCCTGACTTACTGGTCTGTTGATCTGCAAAGAAGCCTTTCTGGAATATGGTGTTCACATCTTTACAATTCCCTGCAGTTCTCTGTGGTGTTTCTCAGTGATAGTGTTGTACTTTTTTCCTGTAACACACAGAAAAAAGACAGTAGGGAGTCTTTCAATAGCTACTCGTATCTAGAGCCCTGTATTTTCAGCACTGAACAGGTTTAGGCACAAGGCACAGGGGAGAGATGTAATCTGATCTTGGGACAGCTCTATTTCCATACTGATTTAGCCACTGAAACATATGAGCACCAACAATAGACATTGTTGGGAATTTTACTTGAAATTATTTACAGTATCAAGTGACTCTTTATCTGTGGGCAGGCTTCTTAAAAATTGTTCCATAACATGGGTCGTGTTTGTATTTTAAATGAACTGTAGAGATAGTAGTCAACTACTCTGCCCTGTTTGTTGTATAGTTGTATATCTTTTGCTGGTAGCATGAATGTTACGGTTAAAAATAATTTGCCAAGTGTAATTTAGATACAAAAATTTCAACCCAAAACCTACAAACCATTGTTTCCTGTTTATTGAACTTTTCTAGGTCACAGGGCTGAATACATGACAACAAGGTAAGATATTTTTATCTGACTTGGTTTAGAGTTAAAAAATAGGTAAAATCTTAGAATTTACAAATTTAGAACAACTCGTAAGGGTTGTTGCTGTTGTTACATAAATTATGTACAGACCCTGTGTGTTTTAACGTTCAGCATTTCTGTTTCAGCATGCTGATGGGTAAAGAACCAGACTGTTCATCTTCCTCATTCTTGTGAGCTGCCTTGGCTAGTGTCAAGGGTGGGACAAGCTGGGAGATCATTAAAAATATCTGTGAATCACACATCAGATTTGGAAGTTGTAGGGGACACTTTGGTGCTAGAAAAGAAATATTTTTCAGTTGTCAGAGGTGCCTTGCCTTATAGTTTGTAATTCACTTGGTCAGGATACACATTTTTAAAAGAACCTGATAACCTAGTAAGAAACCTCAGTCTGGGCAATGGTGTCTTTGATAACCTAGCTCTGGACACAAATACCCGCCTCCCCCAGCATCCATGTGTTCCATACTTAAATGGCTCTACATATCCCCAGAAGAGAAGGGATTCAGTGTCAGATCTCCCTACTTTATGCTGCACATACTTTCTCAGTTGTATAGTGCCACACCTTTGAAGCTGCCTCCCAGATATAATCCCAGATAGCAGCCCCCAGAGACTATGAGGGGGCAATGGCAACTGCTTGGATTTGCAGCTGCCACTTACAGACAGTGTGGCCTGGTAAAGCAGGAGCATCCAGCCCAGCTTTCTTGGTCTCACTCTTCCCTTCTCTTTCCATGCAATACATCCCTGCCCAATGCTTTCAAGAATCATCTTGCCTGATCCCAGTGTTCCCAGGGACGTCTCTACAGACTTTACACCAGATTTTCTCCCACCACTCCATGTTCTTTTCTAGCTCTGTAACGTTGGACTTGCTCAACTACTTTCCTTACATGACCTCAGTTGAAAAGTGGTAACAAATCAGAGCATTCTTCCCAGTTGCTGATACTAATTCTGACAAGTGTACCTTTAATTCTGCCTCCACATGCTACCATTCCAGGAATGCATGGAAATCAACAAGTTTATGTCTTATGAGAAAAACCTCCTTTTTGACTCCAAAGCAGGCAACTCATCAGGCTCACATCATCCTAAGTTCCCTTCTGTGTAAACAGCTGAAAGAAGATGGTGGATTTAAGCAATGATTTTACCTTAGTAAAGAGGGGGAGCAGTGAAGCCATCTCAGCTCATATGTTCTTACAGTTGGTCACTTAGAGAAAGATACTTTGAGGAGTAGGGCCTTCCCATCCATTCCTCAGCACCAGCTCGGGGACTTTGGCTGGGACCTGCCTGTTGCCCCAAGGTTCAGTTATGTTTCCAGACTGTGAGACATGCAAACAGAAATGTTCTTCGAGGTCAAAGTTAAATTGTGGAAGGGAAGAGGATATCTTTAAAGATGAGTTTAAAATAGCAGGTTGTACTCAAACAGAATAAAGTCCCACTGCTGAATGCACTATGCCTTATTGCTCCTTACTGATCCCCCAAAAACATTGGAGTTTTTGCTAATTCCAAAAAAACTTGTAGAAACTCCTGGTGCATGGGAACTAAGGAAGCTGTTGGCATAACATTCACAAAGTAGTTTGGGACCTAGAGAACAATATTTATTTCCTGTAATCTCTTTCAGTTGTTGTCATCCCATGTGTAACACTCTAGGTAAAATGTTGCAGACCAAAGTTTTGTGTGTTCTTTCTTCTTTTCGTGTTATGCTGGTTTTGTCTATTTGTTCAAGTTGATATTCTTTTAATTCCATTAGCTAATTAGCAAGGTCTTTCTTTTCGTGTGTGAAGGTTGGATGTACAAAGCTAAAGCTGCGTAACCTTCTTGGCTCTAGTTGAAAATGCAGACAGTTTGGTTTTGAAACACCTTAGGAGTGTGCTGAGCAGCTTTAATTTGTATTTGAAGCTTCTCCAGCATGAATCAACTTTTCTGCTTGATAAAAGGTGATATGAGTGGTTTGTGTTCTGCCATGGCTGGCAGGATGAATTCCAGTGGTTGCTGCACATTTTATGCATAACCACAACAAAAAAGGCCATTCCAATTGTGCAGTGTTTGGAATAAATTCATATGGTAAAACTGAAAAAGAGGGATTCATAAAAAATGTCATTATTTATCCATAACTAATGCATTTTTAGTGGGGAAGTTCTCAACTCTTTAATCAGTGTTACACTTAAATTTGATGGAAAGTCTTTATTTGATAAGTACTGTGTTTATTGCTCCCTTTACAATGTTCTATTGTTTTGCCATGAGCTTACAGACATTTCATTTTATTGCGTGACTTAATTCTACCTTACTCAGTAATCATATTCCCTTCCCTTAGGCCTCCAAATCTTCCCCCTAAGCCCCAGAAACACAGGAAGCCCAGACCCTGTTCACAGTATAGTGCTAAGTTGTTTAATGGTGATTTGGAGTCGTTCATCAAGGTACTGGCACCAGCCACCCCCAGTGGCTGAGCTCAACACTTCTCACTATAATGGTCACCACCTCACAAAAGCTGAGGAAGATCATTATATTTAAGTCTATCCTGGGCCTCTTCTTTCCCGGTTGATCAATATAATACTTCCTGAAGTCAAAGGGAAAGAGAGGGATTCATTTCTTAGATTACCTCCCTATAGTTTTGTTAATAAAGTAGGAATAGTATTGGCAGCCTGCTTTTAATAGGAAACTTAGCTTCATGAGGAAGATAGGATGTAGTGGTGCATCCCACAACTTACCACAATCTCCTGCTTGCTATTTTCACTGCATTCAGTGTTCAAAGTCTGTGGAGAAGCAGTATTTCCCTGGGTTTGATATCCTGATATTGTTTTCCTATGACTTTAGGAATTTATTATATTGTCTGAAATTGTGATCACCGCTATTCCGGATCTTGTATCTTTGCTGTATTTACTATCTTCTTCTTTCTCATGCTTTTATTTCTAATAATGCTTCTAGCCGAGGCCGAAGGAACTCTCACACGAGACATCAGGTATAGTTCTGGTGACAAGAGAACCAGCTCTGCCTCGCTCTCGGGTTGCATTCATGCCTGGCTCAAAATCAGTTCTTTTAAAGACCTGGAGGGAGAAGTTTGCATTAAGAAATGAGTGTACAAATATAGCAGGAAAAACTAAACCAGAGCAGAACTCTGGAGGGATTGTAGTCTTAAATGATGGATATTTTCTTACTCATTTTCCAGCACCCGCCCATAACAGTAAGGTCCTCTGGATCCTAGCTGACACAGCTACAGGAAAGAAATCTTTTAAAAAATTGTAAAAATACATTTATAAATACAGTGAATAAAACTCTTGACTGCACGCTCAGACTCAAGTGAATTAGGTTTGAATGTTACACGTTTGTTTTTTTTCTAGTGCAATATAGCTAGTGGCAAACGTTTTGCAAAACAAATTCTGTGCTTAGTGGCACTGTACTGGTTTAGCTGTCTTTGTGTCGAGCTTTCAGCCATCCTTAGTACAACTATAGGGAAAACCATTATTTTTTTTTATTATTATTGTTATGCAGGAGGTGCCGTGAAATGCAAAGACTTTGAGAAATCATCACATGATGAAATAGATGGGTGTCATGAGCAGTTTCTTGCTTAAGGGTGAAAGTAAGCAAGGAAGCAGAAATTCTCACAATGAAAGCCCCTGGACTAGAAAAGGACAAAGCAAATCAGGAGAAATGATAACCCATCATTTTCCTTCACAGAGACAAGAGTTATACTACATGGCAGTGTGGGTGACAGGGCTTACTTGCAAGTGGGAAGGCCTGCATAATTAGTTGTTCAAAAGGAAAGAGGTCAAAAAAGCTGATAGTCTTTATGACAGGTTTGCCAGTGTGGGAGCTACCCTAGGACAGCATCGCTGTCCAAAAAACCATGTTATTCCTGATATGGATGAGTCATTTTGACAGGCACAAAGGGATTACACTTAGTGAAATACAGTATCACACCAAATTGCTTTTTGTTAGAGTTTTGCATCATAAGAAATTGTAACTAGTCCCAAATATACATTCACTGACTACACACATCAGAATAAATTCACAGTAGCAATAGGGTCACTGTTCTTGACACTCACCAACACAGATTGTTACTTCAAATTATTTTCCTTTTATTAGATTCAAAAGGCAAAGCTGTTAATTTGGATTATTTCAGGGTATTACTTAAGCACAAAGTTTTGTGTGGTTGTGAACAGATTCTCCAAAACCAGCTGTGAAAGTGATTTGGGGTTCAGGGTTTTTTGCAATTTCTTACTGCAAACGCTATCTTTTCCTAGGCTTTACATTCTTTGCATGAACTAGCGTGCTAATGGGACATGTGGGTGCATGTTGCGCATGTTTTCTGATACTCTGCTTTTTTGGAGAGCCAGGCTGCTCAGTGTTGGTGAAGAAAATGGTGTTCCTGGGTTTAATAACTGACCTGTTCCGTGGGGTATTTTGTTTAGCTGTTACCAAACCACGACACAAGTTAAAGAGAAAATGCTAATCCAGCTATTACTGGTTCTTGGCTAGCCAGTCTTTGCTAGGTTTTAAATGAAAAGACAAACAAGCCATAGTTTAAATAGCATAGTTAGTGATGCAGTCTTTTGTAAGCCCCACTAAAACAGCATGGAGTACATACAAGATCAGGGGGTTAGATTACCTCAGGAAGTGCAACGTTTTATTGCTTCACTGTGTGTTATTTTTCAAACTTTCTTGGTAGTGGACTTTTATTCTACTTGAGCTTAATTCATAAACTTCCCATTAGTGTAGTTTAGCATGAAAACTAAGTACTAATTTGTAAGAGGAAATGTGTATTCTGAGCTACAAGGCTTTTGAATTCATGGTTTTATAATTCAGACTTATTTTATACTAAACTTCCAAGTAAATTAGCCAATTCTCTGAGCACTTACGTATTGGAAATTCGTTTGGAAAGAAAAATTACAGCTTCCAAGGCAAGAAATTCTAAGATTATTTATGAGACAGTAATCTTTGCAGCATAAGCACCAGCTTTCCAAAATAATTTTTAATCATATTATTTATATCTTTATATTTGATTACTTGTGGTCACTAGTGTTCTTGGGTTAAAACATCCATTTTTTGAAGTGCCAACACAGAAGAACTCCAGTGGTTATTTTAGAAAATAAGCAACTTAAAACAAAAAGACAAGTAGCTCACTGACAATTAATGTATAGTCATCTCCCATCACAAATGTTTTTTATCCTTTTTAAAAACACTTTGTGTAAATGAAAATGTAGCTACAGATCTGCTGCTGTATAATTTTTTAGGTGAGGACCTGTGGTTCCTGCACTCTGCCAGTGGCAGATGGGGAGATACAGGCTGTGATCTCCCTTTCCCAGTAACTTTGTGCCTAGAGAAGAAGCAGCTGAACCACGTGCTGAGCTCAAAGTAGCTGCAATTCACCACCCGGTGATCACCAGCCATGTAGAGCAGCCAGGAACAACATGCCAGGCTATCATCTGCACTGTGGTAGGGCTTGCAAACCTGCAGAGCACATAGCAGTGCTCTCAGTCAGGAGGGAGACATCCTGGTACCCCATGCAATGTCATTTGGTGGCTCTGCTCCAAGAACGTTTCTGATAGTCCAGCAAATCCTGAGGAGCCATGGGAATTGTTTGCGATGAACTTCTTTTTACCGAAAAACCCCTACCAAAAAACAACAAAAAAACCCCCACATTGAGGAATTAGGCCTTGTGTGATTAGGTCCATGTAGGATTTTCTCCACCAGGAAAAGAAAGGTCAGTTATATGGATGCAGAAGGAGTATTTTCATCATTAATTATTATTCTTAATAATAAGCTTTTTAAAAGGCAAATTCACTGCTTTAACTAATTTTGCTTCAAAAATTTAAAATGCATGCAAGAGCTTAGATGTCACATACAGTGTTAGCCAGATATGGTGACAGAGAACTGAATTTCCTGATTAAATTATTTTAAGAAGTATAATCCTTTTCTTCACATGTTTCTTTTCCTCCCTCCCTAAATGGGAAGAGAACTCTGTTAGAAGTGGTATTTTTCCTTAGATGTTTTTTTGCCAGCACTGTATGTCCATCTAGATTGACTAAGAAAGTGCTTTTTCATATTCAGGCCATAGTAGGGAGGTTTTCTCTTTCTGATTTGCAGCTCACTCTTTCTGCTCTTGCTTTTGCAGGATTCAGGGCAAGTTATTCCTCTTATTGTGGAAAGCTGTATCAGATTTATAAATTTATACGGTAAGCTCTGAAAAAAACTATGTCATTTCATTATTTCCTTGACTTTTTCATATATCTTTTATATTATTCATTTAGCACCACAGCTTTATTTTTAAAATAGAGATTTAAAGTGTTTTTAAAAATAAATTAATTTTTCACCACTGTCTTCCATCTTTGCTGCAGGTCTTCAGCATCAGGGAATTTTTAGAGTGTCTGGTTCCCAGGTGGAAGTCAATGATATTAAAAATTCATTTGAGAGAGGTAATTGGATTTTCATTTATTTGAGCACCTTAATATCTGACATTTAAAAATCTTTTAAATTCTAATTATTTTCTTGGCTGTTTAAATAGATTTTATGTACTGTGTGTACTGCACCTACAACTTTGCACCATCGTATGCTTAGATATGAAGTACAATGATAATATATGCATGTTTTTCCCCCCCATTATGTCCTAGGAGCTTGAGGGGTTTTCTCATTTTGTTTAGACAAGGCATATGATTCTTGAATCAACTGTAGACATTAGTCTTTTGTTAATGGTAAACTGCAAATACTAGTTTTTGTATATTTTATTTTAAAGATCCTCAATAAAGAAAGATAATGGATTTAATTTCATTCAAGAGACTACTTAATGCAATTTGAAAGTCCTGTTGCTTGATCTTCTGGAATATGAGTGCTTAACTTTCTGGTCCCTCTGCTAAAGTTGCTTCACAATCTGGGAAAATAGGGGGTAAAAAAAAAAGGTCATTCCTTTTCTCGTTCCCAAAGGAAACTTCAGCCCTAGAGGAGGAATTACATGAAAAATACCAGGAAGTAAAACCAGCTTTTTAAACAGTAGTGGCTTGCAACACCCAGCCTAGGATTGCTCTGCTAGGGGAACCAGGATCCAGAAATCTTCAACTGTGTTAAAGCAATACTTTTTACAATTTTTTAAAATATTAATTCTTTTTTCTTGAGTCTTAAAAGCTGGGGGGGGGGTAATTTCTAGGGAAAATTCAAACGTTTACAGATCATCTGCTAATGACAAAACCCCTGGAGCAAAGAGTCTTGTGACTTAAAGCATGAAAAAATATGCTCAGTATTTTTCTTGCCAGTATTAGTTATAAATATCTTGTTAAACCTGATCTTGTCTTTGACAAGATATGTAAAGCAGCTGTTTTCACTTGCTAAGTGAAGCCACATCCCTCCATTCTGCAGCTTTTAAATCTGCTTATTCTTAACTACTCCTCCTAGGTAGTCTTATCCTTGAAGATACATACATTTTAAACTGTTTGAAAATAAAGATTAAGCCTTTAAAATTACACAAATAAAATAGTGCAATTGTGGCTGAGATTTCAGTTATGTTTTCAACAAAATGGTTGCACGTATTCCTGATGTTTTAATGTTATAGAATGAAGACACATTTTCAATTCAGTGAGTGGTCTAACTCCATTTGCTTTATGTAGCTCCAAAGAAAAGTGTGAGAAGCTCCATTCGATTAAGAACATTTGGCTTTTTTGTTTTACTAACTGTAAGTCACAAACATGTCCATAAATACCTAGTTGGAAGTTCAGGACCTGAGAGATCACTAGGTTATGTAATTTTAAGAAAGCTTTATTTAGGCTGTCTTTTTTTAGTTTAATCATAGCCTGGGATTTCTAAATCAGTGTTTATTTTCTTACTTGAATGCTTGCATTGCCACCTCCCACACACTAAAAACAAAAACCCCCCAAAATGTCACTCACTTATAAAAATGTTTTATGCAAGAATGCTCCTGCATGTGTGTTTCATTCACTTTATTTACTTTTTAAGGTGAAAATCCTTTGGCAGATGACCAAAGTAACCATGACATTAACTCAGTTGCTGGAGTACTGAAGCTCTATTTCCGAGGGCTGGAAAATCCTGTCTTTCCTAAGGAAAGATTTAATGATCTTATTTCTTGTATCAGTAAGTAGAAATTTCTGTTTATTCTCAATAGAATTTTACTTTCAGATACATGGTAGTAGCCTGAAAAAAGAGCTAACTTCACAGATTTTCCTGAGGCTATTTGTTTGCCGTGTGTAGCAGTCTGGGTCAGTTGTTAGTCATACTCACAGCTGTGGTTGTTCCCTTTTTTCACTGGGATTAATGTACAGTACAATTCGTTGTTTAATAGGGCAGGAAGAATATCTTTTGGTATACAAGGGATAGTTAAATTTAAACACATTATTGTTATTTCCCTCTGTGCACTGAGGCGGACAGAAGGGAATGAAGTCATGAACCTGCAAACAGATCGTGCTACTTTCGGAAAAGGTTTCCATGCCCCACAGCTTGGGGTAAGCACTGGTGAATAAGTAACTAACTGCTCAACATCGTGTGATTCTGACCTTTGTTGTGCTCATCTTAGAAGCACTGAGCCAAGCTGGAAAACCGGTCGGTGCAGGGATGGAGTGGAACAGTTGAGTGTTGTTTGCGGGAGAGCCTGGTCTGCCTTCCCACACACAAGTTGTAATGGGATGCCTTGGAGGAGCGGTGCATATGTCTGTGCTGGTGCTCATAGCCAGACACAGAGAGATCGTAGTAATTTGGAAAGTTGTCAGTGGAACGGTGAATTGCTCTGACATGCACAAAACCTCTTCCAGTTCACAGACCCTGCAGGTGTTGAGGGGTGAAGCCAAGCCAGCCATCAGCAGGCTTACTGTTCCCTGTGGGCACAGTGGAAGTGGTCAGAGGAGCTAGCTTTGAGGAAGAATTTCCTTTCTGCCCTTCTCTTGTAACTTGCCTCCTTCAACCAAATGGAGAAAGAGGCTGTTTCACGAGTAACAAGAGCCAATCCTTTGGGATATTAATTAGGTCAGGCTCTCCAAACTGTTATTTTGGCAGAGGTCTCAGCCCAGCAGGCAGGGCCACCAGTTGATGGGTGCACAGTGTCCTGGGGCACGCCATCAGGTGGGTTTTTGGCTCTCTGCTTGGGGGACATATTGTGTGTGGTTTGCTTCCCACATAGGGAGGATTGCAGTAATTCTTCCTGGAGGTTACAAATACATGAATCACTGTGACCACGTCTATGTGCGATATTTTGTGTTTCATTTTTTTTGCAGGGCTTTCTGCAGCTGTTGCTACTTATGGACTTGGTAGTACTGAGGAGTCCTAAAGGACCTCAAAACCACAGTATAGCAGTTTGATCCCTGATGCTCAGGGAGACACTGTCTTTTTAGGATGGATAATCCTGGTTCTGCTTCAGTTCAGCTTTAGCTAACTGTGATGCCACAGCCCAGAAAATCTCTGCAAGTCATAGAAACTGAAATCTAAAAAAGGATCATTTTGACTGAGCAATTTTCTGTGTGACAGGAATGATAGAACTTTACTAATAATCCTGCACCGGTTTCCATAACTTCTGGATGAATTAAAGCATGTCTGCTGGAAAAATTTATTGATTTAGTGGCTTCAGTTGACAGAAAATCTACCACATTCTTGGATAAGCTGTTCAAATGATTAATCACTTTCATCATTAAACATTTGTACCAGATTTCTTTCTCAAAGTTTCTGCTGTCAGATTCTGCCCATTTGATCTCTTTAGGTCTTCATTATTTTGACTAAGCATTAAGAAAAGTATAAATGGTGTTTCTTATATGTGGAGATGATATTGCAGTCTTCTGTGTTGAAGGATTTTAAAAACAATTGTAAACTAAATTGTAAAATACCAAGAACAGATGTTCAGTTTACAGAGAGTATACAAGTGAGTGCTCAGGAGATGCAAAGATACTTGCCCAAAACAGCCTTTGAAAAGTGTTCCAAGAAGAGGAACCTGGATGATTTCAAAGAGTTTTCATTCACCATTGAAGGTTCTGAAGAGAGAATGGGGTATTTGGAAAGAGAGGGAGAAGTTCAGTGGACTGAGCAGATAGATGTACGTGGCACCTGCACAGGCAGGAGAGATTCATCAACCTTTCAGAGCATCACTGTCAGGGAGGATTCCAGCTCAGTTACCAAAAAAAGATATTTATTTTGTTATTAAGAACTTCAAGAAAAATGGCCATGAATACTAGATCCCTAGTGTTAGGTATTGTTTTCCATAAAGGATGTCCAACTATTGCATGTTCCTAGTAGGCAATTAATTATTTTCTTGTGGAAGAGTTGACAACATTTTATTTAAATAATAATACCATTATTATTAGCAGAGCTGAAATCAGTAGTAACCAATAGCCTGGAACAAAGTCACTGCTTTTCACAGCAACATTTTAAAATATTTATTGAGAAAGAGGTGTTGCCATCTGATCCTGGTTTAGACTGAGTGTTCTCTGAGGGTGTCATAGATCTGGATTATCATCTTTGACAGTTTGTCAAAACAAGGTGTAATGACTGACTAGTTCTGCTAGCTTTGACTTCTGCTATTGCTGTTGTACAAGAAAGCAGAGAGTTTTCTTCCTGTGTTATAAGAGCCCAAGATCTGTTTTCTGACAGATTTTGGAGGAAGCATGGGGGAGATGATTTTGTCATTTGGTTTGGTTTTCACAAGGTTTTCATTAGGGGCACTCTGAAATGGCAGATGGGTGCCTTCAGCACAGGGAGGAGAGTTAAGTGTGGATCAAGGTAGGACAAAGGGGGTTTTCTGTTTGAGCACACTGGGGTGAGTTTACTTCGTCTTGTCACAGTGGGGGGAGTTTGAATGTGGTATGAGGAAAGAAACTAGCTCTTTGCCTTGCACCCAGAGCCAACCCCAGAATCATATGCTGGAAACAAGGCGGGCTATGTGACTGCATCTTCTGGTGTATCTGAAAAGCCTGAGGTGGAGTATTTTTACAGCTGTGTACTATTCTATGCACTTTGTTGAATGGTACACCACTTCTGAGGAGTAAGAATGTTTTTTTGGGAGGAATAGCAAACCAGCAAGCATTTCAAAATACACTATGTAGCATCTACATGGCACATGCTATCATAAACTGTGGGTCTAAAATACCATTTCCATTGCTATATTTTAGCCTACACTGGATATCTTGTGAAAATGAAAATCATCTAGGCAATATTTCTCCTCCATTTCAGACTTTGAATCAGTCATAGTTGCATTAGGGTTTTTTTCTGTGCTTTTTTGGCCTCAGATATTAAGAATCTAGGTCTTCATGCTAATAGGAACAGGGCCAGACTCCCTTTTACTGTGAGAACATAGGCTACTGTAACTTCTTTAGATTGCAATTGATGCATTAAGTCCAGAAAACTTTCACGTGTTTAATTAAGTGTTTTTAAATACTCTTAGTTCATATTGCATTCATGATCTGAAAAACAGTGAGGAAAGGAGTAAACATTCCTTTCAAATGGTTTTTCAAGATAAATGTCAGTGTGGTTTCTTAATCATTTGCAGAAATTGTTACAATAGGGGAGAGGGAGAAAGCAAATTTGTGAAGTTAATGTTCACATAAAACTGTAAAAGGGCAGGATGTCACACATTTTTTATGGAAATGTAATGTTGCCAGTGAAAAACCCCTTGAAACTGAAGCACTTAGTTATGGATGTCAGGCATAATTGAGGCTATAGCTGCAAAATGAACCTTTCCTCAGTACAGCCACCAAGAAATTCCTTTACATTTATGCATGTATTTCCAAATGAAATAGAGCATTGTGAGTTAATGCTTTCCATTTTGGAAATACAGTGGAAATAATGCAAAATTACTGTGATTTTTATGGCAATTTGTATTAATTAGACTCACGAGAACAGTGTTACTCTGTTTGGGCTTATGATGTAATTTAGATAAAATTTAGACCAAGTTATATGCACTAGGCAAGAGCAAGCATGAAAGGTAGAACAGAACATAAAGAATCCATTTGATTATGGGCTATAATTCCTTATTCTCATCTTAAGGAGTGGCTACTATTGGTCCCAGTAGCATTTTGTAATCCAGAGGACAATCCAAGGTTGGGGTGGGAAGGAGGAGAGTCACACTGCACTTCTTTTGCCCCTTTGTAGAAACAGGTTGGGCCAATGACAAGAAAAGTATTTGCAGCAGGAGCTACGTGGAGGCAGAAGGTACAGAAGCTGTGCTTAGTAGTGCTGCTGTAATTCACTGCTGGGGGACTGCAGTTTCTCTCCTGGTGTGAGCTCTTACACACGTGACTTACTTAAGTTCACGTTTACATAAATAGCTGTGCCATGCAGCAGCAGACACACCTCAGCTATTCAGACTGCTTAACGTCTGCACAGAGCATTACAATTCTTCATGGTTTCATCTCCCTTGCTTTTAATTTCATAGACAAAAATGGCAAGATGAAGGAAAACTTAACATCTTTTTTTCTTCCAATTTTTATCATTTTAGTCTCTTGCCACCAGCAGTGCCTGTTTACCTAAAGACATAAATGTTATGAAAGAAAATAATTTTACTGCTTTTCCAGACTATTGCCCATTACTTAAAAAGTGAAAAACTATTCTGAACTCTCCCTGAAAAAGCTTCAACAAAATGGCAAGTGTTTCCTTCCCTAAGTGACAGTGGAGACTTCTGGGTTTGTCTTCCTGTAATGCCTTCTTAAATAGATCTGAAAGAGCTGTTAAGGGGCATTGCTGAGTCAATATATACATACCTTTGAGCTGGATTGAACTCGTCTACCAAAATGAACAGAGGCACAAATTGTTAACTTCAGCACTAATACATATTCATGTAGATAACTTGTCAGCTGCAAATTGACCATAAAAATTACATCTGCAAGTGTAACTAAGTCCCATTTGACATTCACAGGGTGTGTAAAATATGCATTAGGCATTCACTCAGTTACTATAGTAGGCATCACACCAAGTGGAAATAGCAAGTAACCCCCACAAAGAGACACTACATTGGATTTTATTGTTCAAAGCCATGGTTCTAAAGTAGAGAGACATCTTACATTACCATTGTTTGCTTCCTCTGTGCTACCCTTGCTTGTGAAATATGCTCACCTTGCACAGCACTGGATGTTAGTTGTAACTCAATTCATTAGTTGCTGACACCAGGTTTCTCCTTCCATATGTTTTGATCAATAATGTCTTCCCTTTGCCAAATGCCAGTCCTGTTGTTCCTCCTGAGATTGGCCCACGGAGGCTGGCTGTGAAGAGAGGGTGGTGGAACATCTGCAATCCAGAACTCATGTTTCTGAGTTCTGCCTGCTCCCAGGCTGAACCGTCTTATTTGGATAACCATGTCTCACCTCCAGTGCAGGAGAGGCCATGTGTATGACCAAGACCAGGAAAACTACAGTGCTTCCTTAGTATTTTTAAATAAAAAGACAGAGTAGTATGCAGCTGTCTGGTTGGCCCAAAATACTTTGAAACCACCAGCTACTGCTCTCTTGCAAAAGACTTTTATTCTGCATCACTGCATCTATATATTTAAGTATATTGCCTTTTACATGCTCCACTACTTCAGAGTTATTGCTTAATTAAACTTTAATTTACATTTTCTTAATGTTACTTAGGATGAATGTATCCCTTTTCTCATTTCTAATTTAATTTTTGTTCATTTGTGTTTGGGGGCTTCTGCTAGTAATTATGTTTTCTCCCCTCTCAAGTTTCCTTTACTCTTCTGTGGTAGGTTGTTCACTTCTGATCTGTTTCATTTTAGAGTTACCTTTGCAAAAACCTCATCATGAGTTTTCGCTCACTGGGTGGTGAAAACTGCAGAGATTCATTGTTTCTGAGTCTCTCCAGTAAGTGAAGGTGACACTACCTCTCCAGAAGAGGTTCCAGTGTTCTTGGAGACTATGGATCACACTTTTCAAGGCTTGAGTGCCTAGGTTTTATGTCTATCTCATGTGATTGAGAACCAGTCCTTAGTGTGTGGCTGACAGAGGCAGCTAGCTGATAAGTATATGCAATGACATTAATCTCATCTGGATTCATTCATCCAGTTCAAGGACATGGAGTGTTTGCAGAGTAAGTCCATGGGAGAACAGTAAATAAAATCTTTTCCAAGAGCAATGCAGGATTGCACCTCAACAGATTTTTTTGTGGAGCTTGTGATCTGCCTCTTTGGAGGATTTTATGAACAAGTTGAACAGACACCTCTCAGAGGGGATTAAAATTAATTCAGAGGCTAAGACTGTAGACTTAAATGGCCTCTGAGGAGTCCTTTGAGCTCTTTGTTTTTCGTTTTTTGTAGTAGCTGGTGAAGGCTTCTTAGATCCCAAACAGCTCTGAAACCTAGATGCCTAGATAATTTTATGGATACAGAGAAAATCAAATTCTTTATATTATTAGGATATTTCATTCGATTCTTGTGGAACATTAGTAGTTCTGGTCTCAAGTGCCTGGCTCTTCCACAAAGTGCTATAGTCATGAAGCTCTAGAAGTTGGCTTCTTCCTCTTCTCTTGTTTCACGCTACAGATATCTCCTGTGCTCTGCTTTGACAGAAGCACAGTGTTCCCATACCAAACAGCTTCTCATCTTGCTGACAGGAAACTCTCCTGCTTGTGGGTTTGACCCCCATGGCCAGGATGGGTCTGGAAGGCAGATGTGTCAGACCAGAGCTCCAAAAGTTTTGCTTTGCTCTGAGAACTGGGACCCAGAAAATAATTTCACTGTGTGATACTTGATATTAGTCTTGATTTGTAGTTGATGTTCCTGTGTCCTTCATAGAGATCTCTCTTCCCTGTCTCTCTCCACAGTCAGAAAAAACACATTAGTTCTCAGTGAACTTGGCCTTGCCAGAGGCTTGTCTTCTTGCTTGTCTTTGGGAATATGAGTCTCATCATATCATTAGAGTAATGAACCAGTTTTCAAATCCCCTGATTTCTATTTCAGCTTGTCAGCTAATTGCCTTATTAGGACAAATCATGTAGTATCAAGCACTTCTGTTTTCTTAGCTGAGAAATGGGTAATACCTCACCAGGCACTCAGGTAGGGCTAATTACAGTTCTTGAAAATCAGAGTAATGAAAAGAGGGTCTCCAACAGAAGTACTGTGAGAGGGGAGACATGACCAGCTTTCTACAGCATTGGGTTTGCCTGTAGTTCCTTGCAACATCCAGCTTATAGGTTGGATGGTCGTTCTGCCCTGAGGCTCTCTTTAGCAAAGCCAGGGGAGGCAAAGCAATGCTTCATCTTTCCTCTGCATGGGAAGCAGCAGAGCAGCAAATTCTTTCCGCCTGCATGCAGAAAGATTGCTCTGTATTCATTCCATCTTTCCTATGTACCCAAACACCCGTGTGCTGCATACACACAAGCGACAATGAAATTCAGCTCCACATTTAAAAGCAGTATGCAAATACGTTACATCATTACCTAGCTCCTTTAAACCAAATCAGTGCTGAGAAATAAAAGCCTCTTGAAATAATGTGGAAAGCACATAAATTTACCACTTGACAGTAGTTTGGATTTTCAATAAAAGGACTTTCATGGAACCTGGGTCTGGGTTACCAGGAAAGTATTGGAAACACACACATCTCGTTCAAGCATGTGTGGCTTGTAACTGCTTCAGTGTGGAGTTCAGGTCACTTCTAATACTTAGAACTGATCATGGTCTTGGTAGGACAGCTGGGATAGTTCAACACATGGCTATAACAGCCAGACTCTCTGTACCTACTCTGCCATGTCTGCACTGCCTACTGGGACTAGTTCCTGACTCATGCATCCTGTCAAACATGTCTAGGAATTCTTGGAAGAATTGTAGTTGGCACAGACCGCAAGCACAATGGAGAGTGTGATACTTGCTAAGTGGTAGTTGCCTGCCGGTGTGCCCCATCCTGGTTTAGCTCACTAGGAGACAGAGCTATTGCAGCCATACAGACAGCAGACTGCTAGAAGGAGCTGCTGGACCCACCTGGGGTCCCAGCCAATGCATTTCTTAGGTCTGATTTGAATTCAACAATGACTGAACCTGGCCCAGGGCCAGCCTCCAGAATTGTCTGGAAGAGGCAGGACTGTAGTACAAGGCATTAGCCAGGAAAGGCTGTAATGCAGAATGCAAGTCCTGATGTTGCATCAAAACTTCCCTCCAGCTTCCCACATGCAGCACACAGTGCTGCTGAAGCGGGAGTGTTGAAAGATGAGAGCAAAGCTCCTTTGGAGCTTCCTCCCTCAGCCGCATTCCACCTGTGCCCATGTATAAAGGCTCAGAACCACCCAGACCTACAACTCTGTGTAGAGAGGTTCACAGACAGGCTTGTCAGGAGCAAAGTCAGCTCAGCTGGAGACTCACAAAGCAGCCTCACTGTAACAACAGCTGCTTTTGTTCAAAGAACTGGAAGTGAACATATGGGCAATGCTTTTTCCACTGGGAGGATCTTAGATGAGGCAGGTGGAGAAAGGTTTTGCACTAAAATTGGTGTCTCTGGGCTGTGCAGAACAGCAGTATGGCACTGTATTGCAGAAGTGAGGGTGTACAGCATGGCCATCTCCAAGATGTGGTCTGCACTGGAATGGGAAAGGAGAACTGTAGTTGCTCTGTGGATCCTCACTGTGCAGGCAGCTCCCAGACTTAGCATGTCCCTGCCATGGACACCAGTTCTTAACCAGTAACCAGAAGTACTTCTTAATTCATGCAGTCCATGTTTATCAGAAACATAGAAATAAATTTCAGGTCCCATGCTCCACTTGAAAAAGTGTAACCGCCTGGACTGATTTCCAGCTAGTGTTTGGGTTCAGAGTGACTCATTAGGTTATAAATTGTACAGCTTCTCAGCAGTCCGTTTCCCTACCAGCGCTGCAGCAGCTTATCAGGGACACTGTTGTAGCCTTCAGGGGCTCTACTGGGGAATAGGTTTTTACTTCCTGCTAGAGTTTTGCTATTTGATCCTGCAGTAGATACCACAATGCAAATGGGCTGCCTTCCAGTGATGGGCTGTTCTCCTTCTGCAGAAACTTTCATGGAGCTCAGTTTGACCCCATCCCAGAATCTTTTGTTCCCAGCACACTAGTGATTTTGAGCCAGTGGAACCTCCTGTGAATGCTGATGTGGGAGATCTCACACCCTTTTGCTACACTGGCATTTCCTAGTGAGCTATAACTATTCTACATGGTAAACAAAAGTCTTGCTGCCAACATGCTCTGCTTATGCTTAGTTTTTAATACCTAAATAAAAATTACTAGACACTAGTTGTTCTTCAAAGAAATGTAAGCCAACACACATTTTGCATCTACAAATAAATACTGCTTGGTAGAAACAGCCATACCAAAGTGCACATAAGTAACACACACCAGTAATTCTGTTTACACTTACCACATTTTTATGTAAGTAATTATTTGAATTGCATACTCCTAAATATCACATTTTGTGGTACAATTGGCTTTTCAGCTATTGGAATCAACTCCTGTTTCTGATTTCCATATTTTTGAATATCCGTTTCAGTGCCACTGGACAAGATTCCTCATCTTGGTTTGCTAAGATTTCCCCTAGATTTTGTTAATTGCAGCATTCTTTCTTGGCTGACATAAAAAGCATTACTGAAATACTAGGTTGTTTCCAATAACATCATTTACACAGAAAACATACTGAGTTCAAAATTGAGATACTACTTGTTCTGAGAAACAGTTCAAGCTTTTATCCCATCATTGCCTCACTTGCAGCCACATAATCTTTCTGACCAACATAGAAGATAGTGCATCCTTGTTACAAGACATTAGGAATTGATGCTTTTATCAGGTGATTTTTTTCCTACTTCAGAATAATTTTGGTAGACTACTATAAAATCATCTGAGAAAAGTACAATCTTTGTATTTCTTGGCTCCACAGAGAAAAACATAAGGCCTTTCTCCTATTTTGCCACTAAGAGAGTTATAGCTGGACATTTGATCAAGAAAACTTATTAGAGAAGCTCAATGATTGGATTATATATCCAATGTGAACATTCAAATAAAGAGAATGCATCTCTATGTGAAATGAATGGCCAGCATCTCTCCTTGGTTCTTTCAGATTATTTATCTACTGATTTTGTGGTTTTGTGAGCTGTCAAGCTCAGCAAGTGGCCAGCATTTGACTTAGACAGATTTGTATCCTGTTAAAAAATTGTTACTTTTAAACTGTGTGGTTTTAGTGAGAGGGAGAAGAACTTCTGGCTCTTATTTTTCTAATAGGCCAAAATTAGACTTTACTGACAAGAGGCATGTGATGATAAGGAGTCGAAGTAAATTGACTGAATACTCTTTTAGATAATCATATACAAGGGAACATAAAATACTTTCTTCTGTTTGCAGGAATAGACAATCTCTATGAGAGGGCTCTTCACATCCGCAAACTCCTCCTTACTTTGCCCAGATCGGTCCTTATAGTGATGAGATACCTCTTCGCCTTCCTCAATCAGTAAGTGCTTTATACTTACCTCAGGTACTGTATCTTTATCTGCCTTCCTTTGCTGGTATTTAAGTTCTTTGGGTTTACTCATATTCTGTGTAGAATTCACATTTAAGTTCCATTTAACACAAGAGATGATCTTCTAATTGGCAGTGAAACAGAATGAAAACTCAGGATTCCATTCAAATTAAAATTCCATTTGTCCAGAATTTAACAATACAGATAAAAGCGTTGTCTGAAATGGAGAGTGAAGACTACAGCATTAAAGCTGACGACAAAATAAGCTGATAAAAAAATTAACAAATACAAACTGTAGCTACATTAAAACTAGTTTATGCAATTTAAAAATACATTCTTTTTCCTTATCTCAAGCTGATTTCTCCTGATGGGAGAAAGACCCCAGTATATTTAAGTAACACAGGCACTGCAAGGTATCTGTTTGATGCTAGGCATTGCCAGGGTGAGACTTCGTCTTGCTGCTTTTGTTTTCTGATAACAGGGGTACCAGTATAGAAAACAAACGTCCCCTGTGTATGCTTTGCTATAGAGTAGGTTGGTTCTCACAATGAAAAACACAGGCTGGAAGGAGAGTTGTGTGAGAGGGAAAGTGGTGTTCATGTATTCATCATCCCAGAAAAACTTCTTTCTATAAGAGAAAATAAAAGGCGGGTTGGGCAACTGAACTGTGTTTCTCCCTCCCGTCCTTCATGACCCTCTCTGGTTTTGCTGATCCCAATGGTTTCACAGAAAATTCTGCGTATGTGCACTTTGCCCTGATTCTAGCTTTTCTCTTTCTACTGTCAATTTATCTGTTTCCTGTTGTATCTGTTTTCATATCACCTTTTTCCTCTTTTTTTCCTAAATTTGCCCTTTGCTGATTCATTCTGTCTTTGTGACCTTCCCCATTTCATCCAGCCTGTCTGTTCCTATAGAAACAAGATCTTTGCAGCCGGGTTATTTGTTCATGCCTGTATTCACAGCTGTTCCTGTTTCCTTTCTTCTAGCAATTTCTGAACTACTTTCGAGTGATATGTAAGAGAGGAGCAAAGATCTAAAGTTTTGTGAAAATAATAGCTCATTTCAAACAGAATCCATCCCCCCAAAATGATACCATGTAAATGTCTTCAAGGCTTACATCACAGCTTCTCCTCTGCAGAGACATACAGATTGACCAGAGCTGTATGGGGTTGTACTTGCTATGTGGTCATGTTAGCTACATCTGTGCTCTCCACAGGAATGCAATTTGGAAAGCAGACTAAATACCTTACTGCCTCCAAATTGTTCCTGGAGGCAGTAAGGTATTTTGTTTTCCTGCATCCACAGCAAAAATATTCCTATGATTTGACTTCCTGTAAATCCCATTCTACTTTCTGCAAATGCAGTTATGCCTGCTTGGTCACATGAAGTTATCAAGTCTCACGGCAGACCTGGTGTAGCCTGCTGCTCAAAGCTCTAAAGTTAGATCAAGTTGCTCAAGGTTTTGGCCAGTCAAGAACCTCAAAGGGCAGCAACTCCACAGCCTTTCCAGGCAGTCAGTCCCCGTACTTGGTCGCTTATAGTAGAGAAATTTTTTCCTGCTTTCATTGAAGTATCCCTTGCTGTGTCTATTGCCTCTCATCTTTTTGCACCTGTGTCTGTCTTGTGTTTATAATCTTATATGTAGTAGGAGATTGCAGCTAAATTCCCTTGTAACTTCATCTAAAGCCTGATCAAACCCAGTTCTCTCCACTTTAGTTTATAACCCATATGCTTCAGCTCCCCAGCCATCTCAGTAGTCTCTTTCTGGGCTTGTACCAGTTTGTCAGTCTCTCAAAACAAGCCACAGAACCTCATGTGCCACGTCACGAACTCCAGGTGGAAAAGGAATAATTAATTCCCTTAACCTGCTGGCTTTTCTCTTCCTAATATAGCCACAAATGCTCTGGAATTACTTCCATCCCACGGGCAGGACTTTGCATTCATCCTTGTTGAACTTGATTAAATTCCCGTTTCTCCATTCCTCCATCTTGTCAAGGTCCTTCTAAATGGTAGCCCTGTGTCTGACCTTTAACACATGTACTACCCCCTTCCCAGCATGGCATCATCTGTAAGTTGGCTGAGCATGCACTCCATCCCCTTGTCTAGGTCATTCCCGGACATGCTAAATAGTATCAGCCCTGCTATTGAGCCCTCAGGAGCGCTGCATATTAACAGCCATCAGCACAGCTTCACATTTCTCGATGATAGTTACAATCTTTTTTTAACAGTTTTGCACATATAACATCTAAACCACCTTATACATCAGAAGACCAAGATGTCTCCAATTAACACACAGGACAGGATAGTAAATCATGACATAAGAAAGAGGAGAACACAGTTAATTTTAAAAGCTAGTTATGAGGGTAGTCATTTAGAAGATTTGCCTCATGCATGTGTATTGTTTGTACATGGAAAACACTCTCTAAAATTCCCTTTCTAGAGGGAATATGGTGTCGTATTCGAACACAACCAGACATCAGAATTCCTGTGCTGCTTCAGAGTGCAGGACAACATAGTATAGGGCATCCCAGCACTTCAGGTTCTGTTTGGCTGGCCCCGCATAGAACCACTCAAAAGCCAGCTTTTCCAATAAAAATGCCAATGCTTTTAAACAAGGGAAGAGATAGCAACTTTTCGTTCAAAATTGAAAACTAGTAACACTGCATTTTCTGAAAGAAAGGAGAGCTTTCAAAGGTTGACTAATAAGAACAATGAAAGCCTTTTGTTTGGATACTTCCATAATGAAACTATTGTGGGAGTTTGCGGGCAGAAGGCAAGGTGCTTAGGAATTTAATCTGTGTGGTAAAAACAGAAACCAGAAGTCACAAGAGCCTTTGCAAGATCCAGGAACTTAGTTACCCCTAGAAGACAATTCAGTCTGCCTAAGTTACATAGCCAGCTGTTGATATCACAGTGGTAAAGTCAATTTTTCTTGAATTTTCTGTTATAACAGCCTTTCACAGTACAGTGATGAAAACATGATGGATCCGTACAACCTGGCCATTTGTTTTGGGCCAACCCTGATGCCTGTTCCAGACATACAAGACCAGGTGTCTTGTCAGGCGCATGTGAATGAGATAATCAAAACTATCATCATCCATCATGAGGCTATTTTTCCGGACGTGAAAGAACTTGATGGACCTGTATATGAAAAATGCATGGCTGGAGATGAGTATTGGTAAGTCAGAATATTATCCTTCTGTCTCCTAAACAAAATCATTAGGCTGGTTATCTGGATAACTCCTGTGATACAGAATTCCTTTTGCACACAATAGAAATATGAAGATAAATGAGAAGAGCATTTAGGTCCACACTGTAAAGTGTTAAGTATAAAAAAGTGAAGCAAAAGCAATTATGATGAGGTTTCCTACAACATTTTGTGGAGGAAGGTGCTTTGTGTTCAGCCAGACAGAGATAGAATTCCGGATGTACTGTACAGAGCACACACACAGGTAGGGAATTGTTTCTTTGGCTGTGAACAGGCTTATCAAATTTCAGCTTATGATGCCTGCTCCTTTTCTTTGTTGTGCTTTAACTGGGCAGGTGGCTAAACACCACACAGCAACTCACTCACTCACTCACTCACTCACTCACTCACTCACTCACTCACTCACTCCCCCCACAGTGGGATGGGGGAGAGAATTGGGAAAGAAAATAAAATTCATTGTTTGAAATGAAGACAGTTTAATAGGACAGAAAAGAATGGGCAAGTAATAATAATTAGACTATGCAATACAAGTGATACATAATGCAGTTGCTCATCATCACTGATGGATGCCCAGCCAGTCCCCAAACAGCAGCCCCTGACCAGCTTTGTCCCAGGTTTATATAGTGAGCATGACACCACGTGGTCTGGAATATCCATTTGGTTGTTTGGGGTCACCTGTCCTGGCTGTGTCTCCTTGCAGCTTCTTGTGCCCCAGTCTACTCACGGGTGGGGTGGGATGTTCAGTGTAAACGCTGCTCAGGAACAACTAAAACATCAGTGTTTTATCAACATTATTCCCATCCTAAATACAAAACAAAGCACTCTAGCAGCTACTAGGAAGAAAATTAACTCTATCCCAGCCAAAACCAGGACACTCCCTTGGACAGCACACACATACACTTTTTATTTATAAAGGATTCAGATGTTCTGAGAGCTTCTTAATACCTGGATTTTGTTTCAAGGAAACTTATATAGGCTTCTTCATTAATTATGTATTCATAGCACACCAGGATAATTATGCACATAACTTTGTAACTTAAATAATCTCATGGTGGTGGCATATTTTTGATGTATGTGGTTCCTCTCTTTGCTCAACCTTCTGCTTGCCTCCAGTGACAGCCCATACAGCGAACATGGTACATTAGAGGAGGTGGACCAGGATGCCAGCACAGAGCCCCACACCAGTGAAGATGGTGAGTCTGTTACATTCCTGTGCCTTTGATGGGAGTACATTCTACAGGTGTTCCATGCTGGAGACCTTCTTCCTTTCCTAATTGTGTCTTATTTGAAAGAAGGAAATTTCAGTCCTGGTGTTCTGTAGCAAATCTTTTATCTCAGTCTGTGTGCTTTTGCACTCTTGATTCGTCTGTGTTTGACCAGCTGTTTCCTTGTTCTCTCCTGATTTGCCCAGTCACAGGAAGGGCAAGAAACTATTTCAGTCAGCACATATTATTTTCTGACATAGTGTTACATATTTAGTGACTCTTTTGTCTACAAAAACAAAACTTTTCAAAAGTGTGCCTTTAAATACTGCAGCTAAAGGGTATTTGCCATTCAGGCTCTATTTTTATATGAATTTAAAAGCTTCTCTATCTAAAGGATTTATAACAACTGAAAAACATGTATGTACCCTCCACAATGAAACTTTTGAACAATAATAATTTTCTGTAAATAACAACCACATATACTTCTGGGTACGAGACATATCCATGAAAAGATTGATGCAACTCTATAATATTAATTCTTTTTATCCAGGTTTCATAAAGGTGTATTCAACTGTGACAGTTCAACCATCCTTCAGATATCCCTCACAGTAACTTCTGCCAAGTTTCAAGCAAATTTAACAGATAGAAAAGAGTTCTCAAAATTGTTATACAGCTACTATTTTTGTGAGAATTATTAGCCTGTTTGACATGAAGGATTCAGAATAACACTCCCTGTAGAGAAGAGCAGCAGTGTGAGCTCACTGCCTGTCTGGCCACCAGGCAACCCAGACAGAGCAAGCAGCACACGTGCACTTTGCAGCAGTAGAAACAGAAGCTTCCCCTTGTCCATTTCAGAGGATGTGTGGAGGGAGGAAGAGGAAAAGACAGAGTAGAGGAAAGGAGAGGAAAAGAGCTACAGCAGAAAAGGATTTTTTTGGTTGTTTTTTTCCTTTAAAGAATGTCATAAGGGATACTGTTTAGGAGCTGGGACAATTGCTGTAGGGAAGGGAAACCGGAAGGTGTATGTATAGGAAACCTGGCTATACTGGTCCCATTGCACACAGAGCAAAATAAACAATAGTTCCACTCTAGCTGTATCCGTCTGCTTTGTCACGTACACAAGCTGTCAGTGACAGATTGTCTGTCTCTTCCCTTTTGCCAAGGTGAGGAGGGGCAGACAGAGTCTGTCAGTGCAGCTGTTTAGAGGAGGAACATTTGGGTGGGCAGGCATTACAGAAGGGGGAAAAACTGAGGGGAGGAGAGAAACCTTGATCTTCTGCCTAGGTGTATAGCCATGCCTGTACCTGCAGCAGCGAGTGCCGACAGCTCTACAAGACAGGCTGTGCATGGATTCCTCTTGACCAGCTCTGTAAAACTAAATCCACCACCTTTCTACAACACATCTCTTACAAATAGTGTGAACAAACTCATAATCGCACTTTATTTTTCCAAGACAGTGTAGCTATACTTTAGAAGAACTCCTTCTTCCATTGGAGGTATGAAGCAAGAGTGGAAGCTGAGGAAATCTGCCTCTCATTTAGGGCACAAGTGAAGTGCAGGTGACACAGCAGTTCAATATATTGGGGCCAACTTCAGGGTCCCATGACCAAACTAAAAGACAAAGGCACAAGTGGACATGGAGAGGAAGTGCAGCTTTCCAGCAGCTATCGAAAGTAGTTACTTCAAAGCCATCCCTAGGAAAGACGAAAATATCAGCAGGATCCAGAGGAGCAGGACTGTGGCATTGCACGATGCATCATCTGTGCCTCAATCACCATGGGCTTTACCCCACCACTGTATTGTTACACTGGTTTTACATTCCTGTCCTAGTATTACTTGTGTTGTAACTGTGTCACTGGTGGAGACAAACCCTGAGGAGAATACCTGTCAACAGGACAAAGTTCTGTTAAAAGATTTAACTGCTCAAGACATGGGTTTTGATTCACCAGATCTGCCAGTAGTTTAATTCTAGTTGCCTCATCACACCTTTTTAATTAATTCAGTACTGAAAGGAAGTGGACATGTGTGTTTACAGAGAAATAATTGTTAGCACAAAAATATTTGTAAGCTAGGAACATACTGCTGCAAAGCTAAAGATTAACAAGTCTGGATCGCACACAAATAGTGTTGGTCCTCAAATCCCAACCTGCAAGCTCTAACCCATTTTTTCTATGGATATGTTTTTCTGTTGTAATAATACATTTTTCTAATGTAGGTTACAGACTTTAAATTAAATGCACTCACTGTCTCTTTGCACATATATTCATGTGTCTGTGCTTTGGACAATACCTTTTAAAAAATATTACTGACACCAGATACGAGAACAGGTGAGAATTTCTGTTATTGAAACTTATATATGCTTATTGATATGCTTATTGAACTTCATGAGAGTCACTGATTGACACATGGTGGATTTAAAAAGCCCTTCTACTAAAGGGTCTGGAGTATTTTGGGGGTATAATGTGATTGGTTCATTGATTATAAACTGAATGCATCACTGCTGCCTGTATGTGGAGTGAGAGAAAGGGAGGTGCTCCATTGCTGTATTGATCCGATGTGGTACTTACATGGTTCCCTCTGTTAGGACATGGAAGAAGCACATTCTGTAAATGCAAAAGGGGAGGTTTTTATGTTGAAAATCTGATTAGTTTCATGCTAAAGTGTTGTATACATACGTAAGACCAAGTAGCCTACCCCACAGGAATTACAGGGTCATTGAGACACAATCCAGAGGTTATGATCAAAACCGAAAAGATTTATTTTACTTACTGTTGCTATAAAGTTAAACTGCAAGTGACTCTCTCGGTGCCTGCTAGAATAAACCCATCTGTAGGGACTGTGTCAGTAGTGCTAGAAATGTTTCATTACAATTTAGAGAACAACAAGACTTCAAAAATTGAAAATTAAATTATGTCTGCAGAGGTAAAATGCAGTCGATTGGGGGAAAGAAGACTAGTACATATGAATGAGCATATAAATACTTGATAACTGCTTTATTTTAAGCATATAAATTTTGGGGTTTTCCGCCTAAGTTTACTGGTGTTCATGTATTTCAGTTGATCTTTGGAAAGGGATGAGAGAAAGAGAAGAAGCTGCATTTTACTGTAGTGTTTCAGTCACTTTTAGATATGCAGGAAGTGTCCCAGTAAGGAAAACACATAAAGTTTTTCTTTCTCCAAAATCTGGAAATGAAATTTAATTTGTGAAGTTTGAGCGTTTGTACTCAAGCTGAGACACAAAACAAACCTATCAGTAATTTTGCTGCAGATGAACCTTTACCTGAAAATGTCTCAGCAGTAAAGATTCAAAGGACATTGTTCATGTTTTACCAAAACAGTTGTTAGCATATTTCCTTTACCTTCAATTTGCTTGAGATTTTTTATTCTTGTTGGAGTCATATGGAAAAGGGTGACTAGATCTGTTTTCAAAGGAAGTAAACATTTCCTGAGGAAGTTAGACAGATGGAGTTCTCCTAGGAAAACGTACATGAAATGAATACCATACTCTTCATAGACATCTCATAAACTTAGGGTAAAACATTAGATGGTACTTCTGCTGAAAACAAAACTTACAGGGACATGTCAGACTGTAAGTTGTTGTTGTGTTCCCAACACATAGACATTTTCTTGCTTTTCAGCAGTGCATGCTGTGATCGACACTTGGCCCATTTCTGTTTTGTCAACACTTTGCAACGCTTCTTTGCTTTTGCTGTCCCCAGTCAGTGAACTGCTGTCCTGAGGACAGGACTTTGAAATTCCAAACCACTCTGTTCTCTGATGGGATGCAGAGGAGGATAATGAAATAGGGAGATAGCATCTTCCCAGGGAGTTCAAGGACATACTTTTTTCCCAACAGACAGGGTACACCTGGGAAAACTGAGGAAGTACAGAGCAAAGCAACAGCAATTCCCCTAGAAAAAGTGTAGGGAATGGTGTCCCCTCCTTTCCTTAGCTCCTTGTGCCTGGAGGCATAGAGGGCAGTGCAGTGCCATTTCAGTGCCATCACCTCTGTAGGGAGGTTAGGTCTACATCTGGCACTCCAATCCCAAAACTAAAATTAACACTTACGTTTCTTCTGCCCTTTCTGCTCTATCAAGCAGCAGAAGTTTTTCCCACAGTTCTTCAGTTTGGCCTAGTTTTTCATTTCCATAGCATTGCCTGATTCACTAGAGATGATAGCTGGTGAGCTCCTGTATGTCATCAAATACTTCTTGCTATTTTAGGTGAATGCCTGCAGGTATGGACAAAGCAGTGCAATTACACTTCCCTCCAAGCTGTCAATTTTACTGTTAGATATTCAGTACCACACAGAATCTGAGTTACAGATCTGAAATTTAGCTTTCATTGCCTTAGCTATTTGGAAGTGCTTGTCTGTCATTCAGTAACTTTGATATTAAATGGCTTAACTTTCCAAAATGCGTTTATTTTTAGGAGTAACTGTCATGGTACTTTGATTTTCACTATTAAAGCTTGACCTGTGACAAGGTGAATTACTATTTACGTATAGTCTCAGTATTGTTTGCTGTAGAAAAGTTATCCCTGTGTATAAAGAAAAGAAAAAAGAGAAAAAAGAAAAGAAAAGAAAAGAAAAAGAGAAAGAAAAAGAAAAAGAAAGAAAAAGAAAAGAAGAAAAGAAATGAGAAAAGACCCCTTGCACACTGGGCAAACCTGTCTGAACTTCTTTTTGTCCTCCTAAGAAATGTGTGTGAAATCTACTGGGCACACCTCCCTGAGGAGGTGGGATTTGTTACCCAGGCAATCTGATGTACGTGTCTCAAAAGTCACATCCATTATGGGTACATTAACAATTCATACAGCTGGTTCCAGTGGGGCAACCATTCAGACCCCTGAGAAAATATGCGAGTCTTGCAGGTGGTAGAAGGATACAATAAACAGATTCCCATTGCGCACCACACTTAGATTAGCATAATTCCACTGAGTGAGATAGAACTATTTTTAGTTTAGTCCACTAATTTGTAAATAAAAAGACCTGTATACTCAATTGTGGGATACTATATGGTCTGTTGAAGTTAGCAGAGAAACAGGAAATTCCATAGCTAATCAGTGTAGGGGTTTATCCATCAATCCAGTACTCATGAGCATTAGCAGTTAACTGCAGAGAATGTCCTAGGAAAAGATGTGCAGGAAATTTGGGATTTTATGACTTACTGTAAACCTTTTTTGTTTGGTTGACTTTTTTTTTTTTTTTTCACATTTTAAAGTATTACCTGTTAGTGGGTGAGTAGCTCTCTGAAGCCTGGGAGATTTTATTTCTCAATTTTTGACCAACTCTACTATAACCCATAAATTAGCTGCAGTCTGAGAACAGTGTATTCATCCAAATGTCTGCTCCTTTTCAATCCTACCTGATTCCAGTTACTCCTTCTTATAACAAATTCCACAAGCAGTGTGCATGATACATGTAAGAACTGCATTCTTTTGTCAATGTTACATTATTTCCATTTGGTTTTATATTGCCCTCTTAAAGATGATGCAAGATGAATAGGTGTGTTTGGTCTTACTGCGCCTTGTATTCACTTCATGGCGTCTGTACTTTCTACAGTTAGAGATAGACTGTAGAAAGAACATCCAGAAATGGCAACAGGGTAGCATATTAGAATATCACACCACCGTTAGACGTTTCCCAGTTTTCCAGAACATTTCTTTCTATGTCAACTTTACATTTTCTTTGCTTAAAAACATAAAACCAAGAAACCCTTCAGCTCACCCACTAGGGAATGCCAGTGAGCAAGACACTGGTAGGGGCCATGATATTTCTTATAAATTCTTGTCGGGGTGAACAAAGACACTGGACACTTGTCAGGGACCTCTTATGTGCTATCATACAGTCACCATAACTTCAGCTCCCAGCCCAATAATTAGGCTCAAAAGGTATTGTCTAACACACCCTTAAATTTCTTGAAACAGACTTCCACAAGAGTGGAGGTGAACAAGCCCTTAATTTTGTACAATACTCTTCAATAACTTCTCAATTCCCACAACACACAACCAAAGGTGCTGGCTCACAAGCCACAGTACATCACTGATATTTAAAGGTGCTGGCTCACAAGCTCTTTCCTCCCTCAACAAACTTCAAAGCAGAGTATGGGGTAGAATATGACAGTTGTGCTTTGCCCAGGCAAAGCAAGAGAAGAAAACAAAAAATAAAGATCCTGCATTGGTGCTGCTGTGTCGATGGTCTGCAGCTGAGGCTCCAACACAAAGAAAGCAAAAGACAGAAAGAGAGGTAAAAGAGAAAAGAAAAAAAGAGAATATGGTCTTCTACAGCCATCCAGTAGGATGCATTTTCAGGAATTATTACTGTTATTGCTGGATTCTGATTTGTATTTATAGAATTGAAATAATTTCTGCCACTATACATTATTTTCGTGTTTGAAACTGTGAATTCCACATACTGCTATATTCCATCTCTGTAAAGTTTCTGACTTAGTAACTTCTAATCACGCTGCAGTTTGTCACTGACAGGAACTCTCAAAGTGACTGCAGAAGCAGCAGACCACAGGACAGCCTTCTGCAGGCTGGGCAAGTTACTTTAAAAATGACCTGCAAGCTGTAACTTCAATAAAGGTGTTATCATCATGTTTTCACAGTATAGATGGAAGTTAATTTTAAAAAGACATTCCTGTGCAAAATGTTGTCATAAAGGGACAGTGGCTTTCATTACCAGCCTGGTTCTTTGGGGAATTACAACCTCAGCAATTTTAATTTGCACTAGACAGAAAGTTGCTATGCTAGTCATTAGCCCAGATGTTAATTTCCATCTAAATATTGCTCTAATTATATAAAGAAATTAGTCATTTCGGGGACTCTTGAGTTACTGGAATCATCAAAGTACGTGATTTTTAAACCTGTATTTTGCAGTTTTTTCTTTATGTTTTGAGACTGTGATGACAAAAATTAATCTGCTAGAGCTCAGGTGCTTTTGGGTTTTTTGGAAGTAATTACAGGTTGTTAAAATCCCAGGTGTTTGCTGGATGCCTGGACACAGCTCTGATGATACCTGCAGGGGCTCTTTGCTGACATTGGTAGGTCTCCATCCCGGCGTAGGTTATGGGATGGAGTCCATTGCCAGCGTAAGGCTGAATTTACCAGCTTTCTGACAGAGGATTAGCCAGGACTGCTGGAGCCAGTGTTCGGCTTCAGAAAACATCAGCCTTCCCTGCAGAAACCAGGGCAGCTCAGGATTTTGGAGCAGGCAGAGCTGCTTTAAGCAACTTGAGGCCACACAGGGACTGTCCCTGTGGTCTGGAGCTGTCTGTCTCACTCCACAAGGGTGTTAAGGAACACGGATTAAAGCACGAGGATTAAAGCACGAGGCTCCAGCACTG
This sequence comes from Dasyornis broadbenti, assembly GCA_013397935.1. Classification (NCBI taxonomy): domain Eukaryota; kingdom Metazoa; phylum Chordata; class Aves; order Passeriformes; family Dasyornithidae; genus Dasyornis; species Dasyornis broadbenti. The sequence continues at coordinate 1,411,652 of VZRN01006818.1, forward strand.
TGTAAAACGCCAGGTTTCACTAGGTCTGTGTGCTCGTCACGTAAAAGACAGAAATCGCACAGCCCAGTTAGGCAGAGTGTTCCTACTCATGCACAGGGTAATCTTGTCTTCCTTTCTTTGCCACTGCAGATGTTAAAGACACTCCTACTTACTTTTCCTTAATCACGCTGGTTCCTTGGGCCTTTGATTATTCATCTGAGTTTGTTCATTTTATTTTTGGAAGTCTTCATTTCCTGGCCTGCATTCCACTGTCCAGCCACACAGGAGCCCTTCCAGCAGGAGGCAGAGGCCTCTCTCCCAGTGGCAGTGGTTGTAACATTTGAGTATGCTGTTCTTTTCCGCAGCTCATGAAGCAACCCAGATGTTTCACACCTGGGGCACAGATGATTATGTTTCTTTGTAAGGGACACATTGTAACTACTGCCTGAAGTCTGCCATGGTTCAGCCGATCTCTATCAGCTCTGCTCAGAATGAGCACTGAGAAAATGCGAAAAATAGGGTTTATGAAACCAAAATGAGCAGTATGGAATCTGATATTTGTTGTTCTTCCCACCCAGAGTGCGAGCCCATAGAAGCTATTGCCAAGTTTGACTACGTTGGAAGATCTGCACGAGAACTCTCTTTCAAGAAAGGAGCTTCCCTTCTGCTCTATCACCGAGCGTCTGAAGACTGGTGGGAAGGAAGGCACAATGGAATTGATGGCCTTGTCCCTCACCAGTACATAGTGGTGCAGGATATGTAAGCAGTGTCTGGTGTAACTGGGTTCTTGGTGGGATATAAAATCTAAAGCACTTAGCAGTGTTTTCAAAATGGGTCAGTGGTTTGAAGGCTCACAGAGATTAAACATTTGTTTTCTATGCAGGATACCTCTGTCTTTACTGCCCTGAATTGACAGCTCCATCAAAAACTACTGCTAGGCTAAGCTACTTCTGTGGATACATTCCCAGTACATTAAGAGACAGATACTGCTGTGCCTATTTTAATTTTACTGTCTCTTTGTAGCAATTGCTGACTTTTAACTTCAGAATAGCAAGAGCTGGGGAAATGTAGCCCTGAACTCTTGTTTTACAGTGTTAAGCATGTGCTTTGCCAAGGATGACGAAATTCTTCTTTACAGGAAGGTTACATACACTCAAAGTGTAAAGAGTTCAGTAAACAGAAGGATTATAAACAATTTTGGGAGGCATGCAAGGGCTGCAGTGCATTATAACATGCCTGCTTTGCTTAATGGGATTAAAATCTAAGAATGCCAAGGTGCTCTATCACACTTCACTCACAGCCTTCTTGTCTCACCACCTGTGTTCCATTCAGGGATGATACTTTCTCAGATACACTGAGCCAAAAAGCAGACAGTGAGGCCAGCAGCGGACCCATAACTGAGGACAAGTCATCATCAAAGGACATGAACTCTCCTACTGACCGTCACTCAGATGTGTATTTAGGAAGGTAAACTTCAGCATAATGTTTTCAGTAGTCCTGCTCACACCTCAGCTAACACAGTAATTAGTCCTCCACATGCTTATGCTGGGACACTACAACTTTTTCTCTAAACACTTCTTCACTGGTACAGGCAAAGAAAGAGATCGGAACCTCCACCTCCCCTAAGACGCCCAGGCAGGAGCAGTGATGGCCACTGCCCGGTACACCCTCCTCACCCTCTCTCCAACTCGGCCATGGAGCTGGGCTCCCCAAATCTGGCAACTCATTGCAGTCCCAGAGCCCTCCTTCAAAATCGCAACCTCAACGCTGACAGCCCTGAACGGCGGCGCAGGCCTGGCCACGGCAGCCTCACTAACATCAGCAGGCATGATTCGCTGAAGAAGATTGATAGCCCTCCCATTAGAAGGTCTACATCTTCTGGTCAGTACACAGGTTTCAATGACCATAAACCACTGGACCCAGAATCAATAGCTCAGGTTTGTGTCTTCTTTATTTATGTTTCTGTCTGATTTTCTGAGGAGCAAATCTTACTGAACAGCACAGCACAGAGCACATGCACTGGTGGGAAGGTATGTGCAGGGGAATATCCTACTTGGCTTTCCAAACAGTGTGTGTGAAAGAAGATACAGTAAGGAATCCTGAATAGAAGAAGCACAAAGGGGAGTAAACACTGCAGAAGCAATAAAAAGAAAATATTTCCCATTAATGAAAGAAATGTAATGAAATTGCCTCTGCCATACAGAACACTAGGACGGTATTGCAACAGCTACATAGATTGCTGTGCTCTGTTGAAGGCTGGCCTATTCTGACTTGCATGTAATTAGTGTTCAATTATTTCTCAGTATTGTGCTAAGCAGAAAAGTGCCCTGACTGCCTAGCAGTGACCATTGCCATTCAAAGCAGAGATTTACAGTCCAGGGTCTTGTGGATTTTACAGTTTTCGTACAGTTCATAGCATGTGTTGATTTAATGCTTGTTGTAGAACCTGATTGCAAGACATTGCAGCTGCATAAATTGTGGGCCATCTCACACCTGTGTGAACAGTCACCAATCTCATTCCTGGCAGTGAAGAGGTGAAAAGAATGGTATAGGGAGGACCCTGATTATCAAATTGATCTCTTGTATTGAGCTGGTAACAGCTCTTGAGTAAATAGATGCCTCTGTCTTCAGAACTCACATTTTGTCTAGGTAGGATAATGTGATTACCAGGGGCATCCTGAGGGTGCTCTGTGATTGCAAATAATGCTGGCACCCATGTTTTAAAATTTAATGTACTGGTAATGCTTGCTTTCAAACTCTGCTTCCAGCAAGGAATAGAAGGGACTGGCATGCTTAGGTCAGAACACATGTATTAGGGTTAGAAAGTTCAAGTGTTTTTACTGTTTTATTTTATTCTAAGCTATTCATTTACTTTCCTGGAACAGCACTGCTTGGCTTAAGATAACCCTTTTTTATACCTAGACTAGTGATCACTTGGCAGTGAGAGAGCCCAGCCTTTGCTTAAACTACGTGAAAGTCAGTGTCAGCAGGCAGGTAACACCAGATACAAGCTTAGTGGTATCTCAATACCACCAAAAGTAGTAAACTATTATCTTGGTGCATTCTTTTAGCATTCAGGCCAGAAATCCTGATGAAGAAAATAGTTTTTCTTAGTTATGCATACTGAACATATCTTGCAGCTTTTTTCTTTTTAAGATTTTACTCAGTGAAACGAGAGGAGAGCTGATAGGCACACAAACTTTATTTCCTTAGAAAACTAGGTTTTGTAATCCATGTGAGGGAATATAGACCCTGACCACCTGATACTTTAGATCAGAGGAGCAGTAAGTTAAGAGTGAGCAAATGGACTAAAATCTTTACAGTTGTCAGTACCCAAGACATGAAAGAAATCTTCACCCCTAAAACACTGCTCAGCAAACATCCACTGCCCTGACAATCACTTCATTAAATAGCTAGCAGATTTTGGTGTAACACCTTTTTTTGATTCTCTCATGTGAACAAGGTTAAATGTTGGTAATATCCACCCAAAGCTGCCATGTTGTCAATCGTAGTTTCTTTCAAATAAATCTGTGGAAATTGGCTTTAGCACTATCATAATTATTAGAGGATGGTTGCTGAATTAATTAATGCATTTCCTGCCCCCTTCCCTTGCTCCTCTGGCGCTTTGCATTCGGTAGCAATGCGAGTGATGTGCTGCTCTCTCTGTGCTCTGACCCAGGACATCGAGGAGACGATGAACACAGCACTGAACGAGCTCCGTGAGCTGGAGCGGCAGAGCTCGGCCAAACACGCCCCTGATGTCGTGTTGGACACCTTGGAGCAAATGAAAAACACCCCCACCCCTGCCACCTCAACAGAGTCGCTCAGCCCTCTCCACAGTGTTGTTTTAAGGAGCTCCGAGCCTCAGATCCGCCGTAGCACTAGTTCTTCCAGTGACACCATGAGTACTTTCAAGCCCATGGTGGCCCCCAGAATGGGAGTGCAGCTGAAACCTCCTGCTCTTAGGCCAAAACCTATTGTTCTTCCAAAAACAAATCCTAGCATAGGGCCTTCCCCTCCTTCCCAGGGTCCAGCCGACAAATCTTGCACAATGTAGGCAGCTCAGCCACCCACAGTGCCCAGCTGGGGTATGCTAGGGAAAGGGATGGATTAACAATAGAAGTCAGGGCTCCGTAACATCATTTGTTCATGTTTGTAACTGGAGAGGCTTTGTTTTTCAGTGTTTTTGAATGTATTGTCTGAAAGTAGCTACATTAACATGGGCATTTGTATTTTGTATGGTTTCGATTAAATGAAAAACTGGACAATTGTGCATAGTTTTAAAAAACAAACATAGACTTACTTGAAAACTTGATGCTGCACCATTTGTAATAAAACCAACACAGATCACAAAAAGCTTGCCACGTTGTACCATACTTCACAGTCTTACTGTAGCTATGTAATAACAGATCTTGCACAAAACTAAGGGGTGGGAGGGGGTTCAGGGGACATGGAGCCTCTCATTTTTGGGTCACCAAGCCAAATCTCAAGCAAGTTAGTAAGAACTGAAATCTAGCACGTGAGGATTAAGTGTCTATGTGGAATGTCTAAGTCATCTCAGGCCACATTTCTTATTTAAGACACATCAAAAAAAAGAAATCACCAAACCCTCACAACTCATAATTGGCACCAAGTTTTAGCTTTCTTGTTGGCAGTCTCACTAGAGGCAAGTGCTGGATGGAGCTGGAGATCACATTGCTCTCACTGATACAAAGCAGCGTTCCAAGACACAGCTAAAGCACATCTCCAGGATAATATCTAGAAACTCCTTTTGCTGCTCTCTGTAATAGTGTACTTTTTCCCATTAAGCTAGACATTCATTGCCTGATACCACATTTTTTACAAAAGCTAAATTCATTTGAAGTTCATAATTAAACAAGCCAGGCTCTGGGTACTGCGTGAATCTGTTGGTCCATTAGGCAGCGTGATGGGTGATTAAAAGGATCAACTACACAATAATTCAGAAAAGTATCCCATTGACTTTATTGCTCAGTATCCAATTAAAGATGTGATTTGGGTTCCTGTAGTCTGAGTTTCGAGCTGACCCAGCTGTGCTGACTGCCTTGCACAGCGCAAACACTCGGTTGTGCTGACGGCAGCAAGACAGGGACTCTGAAGAGGGACTACCCCCTGCCAGTGGTGCAGGGGTCACTCACAGGACAGGCAGCTGAGTTTCTACCACCTAGATTCAAGCTGACTAAAGTTTTCCATAAACCCTTTCTCCTCCACTTCCCCTTTTTTTTAATGACAGAAATCAGTACCTTCCTTATGTCTGTGCAAGTGGCAACTGTCAACTTTGCTTAGTGCTCTGTTGTTAAACTTCTTTGGGCGTGAGCTAAACCTACAGCAGTTTTGCACATTGCAGCAGTAAGCCATAACATTATTTCTGTGAATATATTTTCAAACATCCAATCCATTAAAAAAGTTTCAATGAATAAAATGGGGGGAAAAAATCACTTGTGGCCCACCTACAGAAGTACAACTAGGTGTAATTAAGATCTGTCTTTCCACGTATTCTGTAAGATCTCACTCTTGGAAAGCTTGAAGTTGCACCACTCACTATACATAAACAATTGAGTTTGGGAGGAGAAAAGTAGTGACAAAATTTGATAGACGTAATTGCTGAGGTGACAGGAGTAATTTCCTGTTGTTATTTAGGAGCAACTTACTCCTGCTCTGATTTACACCCTCTAGACAGGTGATGCAATGCAAAGCTCCAGGTGTGAAAAGTACCCCATGAACTGTCTCTGAGCCCCAAACTATTGCTGGTATTTGCAAACCCTTTTCAATCAATCCACAGGCTTCACACACATCTAGGTTAGAGGCAAAGTTTTAATCCACCACAGTGGGCTGTGCAGCATTGGTCAGCAAACCTCCATCCTTGTCAACAGTACTGCCTGGTCCTAACGCCTGGGCCAGAGCCTAAGCCAGGCCAGCCCCAGCTGCAGATCAGTGCTGGTCTGTAGGGTCTGCCCACTTGTTTGGGACCAGAGATATTTTCAAGCAGTTCCCCAGTTTACTAGACTCAGTGGAACAAAACTGGAATTTCAGCTTTCATTTACATGCAGTTTTTGTCTAGCATTTTTAAATTAACCCACCTGGCACAATTGAGATGGATACCTGTACCTTTAAATTGCATAGGGAATTTTGTATGTTTAAATAACTGTACTGGACTCCATAATGCTTATATTAGAAATTGTTTAGCAAAAGAAAATATTAGAAACAGTGCATTTAGTGAATGCATCCACTTAGTGCATTCACACAGTTAATGTGTAGTTTGATGGTTATTATAGATACTTTAAAGCATAGTAAGTGGATATGTAACAGGAAAGACTGCTACAACTACAGGCGTACTAAAGGGTAACTCCTGCACACCTAATTCAATCAGTATTGTCCTTTACTGTCAAGTTTGATGAATTGCAGTACTGGTAGCTTCCTGCTTGTTGACTGTTACCTACTTGTGTCAATGTACATCTGTAGTATGTACATGTGAAAGTGCCTTTAAATTTTAGAGGAGCTTTAGCTTTGCTCTTGTACTGTTGCATTTCCATTGCATCCTTTCCTGTTTGTGTATGGCTGCATTCCCATTGCATTCCTTCCACTCTTGAAGATCAAATGAAAACATGGAAAATCCACAGTTCTGGAAGAGAAATGTACTGTTAATCTGTTGTGACAATGCACTTTTATGTATAGTACTGTACATTTTTGGCATGTACCATTACAAGCTTCAGTATACATTCAAGTTTGTTCCTCATAGTGTATCTTTATAATAAAGAAGATAGTTCTGTCTGTGTGTGTAGTTTTGCTGGGTAAACCACGAACTTCCAACGTGGATTGATAATCTACCTCCCACATGAGGGAGCATCCAGCACACCAGCATCCCGCTACCCACACCCCACACTGCATCAAGTGCCATCACCCTCTTGGCCTGAAGAAGCACTTGTTCTCAGACAGGCTCCTGCCTAAACTGAAGTCCCTCTGTACCTGAAAACCCCTCACAAAGAGCCACCAACTTCACATAGTTCTGCCTGAGTACCCATCAAGACCAGCCAATCCCGCTCCCACTGACTGAGGAAACCCCCTGCCACCCCACCTCCTGCTCCCCACAGGAGAAATGGGGTGAATAAAACACTCCAGCTTACATATTTTAAAAATAGAATGCAAATGATTTTAAAAGGGACATTTCTTAAAATGGGGGTATTTCGTAGAGCAAAAGAAGAGATGCTGTCAGGCTGGGAGGAGGTAGAGGGAGTGCCACAGGTAAGTATTATCTTCAGTGACCTTATGTCTCAGAAACAGTGGCAATACACACCCTCCCAGCTGGCTCCAGGAACCAGGGGGTCTGTGATTGTCAGGGTTGATGGCTGCATGAGAGATGTTCAGCCATACATGGATCAGATGCTGCCAAGGACAATTCCTGGGCTTGGACTACAGCTGCCCAAATAGGGTCACCATGCTGCCCAACTAACATGTTTAGGGGGAGAAAAGCTATTTGGAAATGCATTCTAAATCCTAAATTCAAAAAAAAAAAAACAAACCCAAACCAATCATCCCTGGTTGTTGTTGAGGACCACCATGTGCCTGAAGGAGAAGACAAATGCCCCATTCAAGGCCAGGCTGGATGGAGCTTTAAGCAATCTGGCCTTAAGGTGGAAGGTGTCCCTGCTTATGTCAGGGGGTTGGAACAGGATGACCTTTAAGGTGCCTTCCAATCCAAACCATGCTATGATTCCACACCAGGCAGTGTGGGATGGTGTGGGGGAAGAGGCACAGCAGCCACTCCAGCTCAGAGCAGGGCTTTCACTCCTCTTGCTGAGAAATCTGCCATAATGCAACTGCTCATCAATCAGCCCATGGCGGCAGCCTTTGCACCACAGTATCCAGTGACCTACTTCAGGCGTTTCTTCTTGTCCCCTACTGCACAAAAGCTGACTAAGACACACAGGAGGGGACAGCAAAGGTCATTCCTCATTCAAGGTCCTGCACAGCCCAGAGGATGCATAACCCAATTTCCACAGTCAGATCATTCACTGGTGAGGGGAGTGGCTTATGTGGTGGCTTTTAATCTGTATTAAAATAAATAAGAAAACACAAGAAGAGGAGTCTCCTCCTGTTTTGTAATATGAAGTTTCAGTGTTGCACTGTGCTCACTTCTTAGCTTGCTTCCAGGTTTTGTAGTGGAAAGAAGCCCAGCTCTTATGGAGACAGCCAAAGCTTTTGGCAGGTGGTGGAGGAACTGCTGACACTACTGGTGCTCAAAAGGCAAAAGGGTGATGAGCTGTTTTGCTGAGAAAAGTGTATTGGCTGAATAGAAAAAGAGTTGTGGTGGCAGCAGAGTGTTTAGCTCTCAGGCCACTGCTGCAAAACATTGTTTCAAGCCACACGTGTCTCTAGGATGTGGCACTGCCCTGGCCTACACTAATGCATTCTCAGATGGCATAAGGAAACCAAGAAGGATACATCTAGGTTTTAAGTTCTTGGCAGAGACACAAAGTTTGTTTCTTACTCTGTGGCTCACATGGACTTACCCTGATCAGAAGGATCCATGGTTGCTCTGTTCAGTCACTGCTACCCTGTGGGACAAGCCTTCATGTTAGTCTGGATGGAACTGATGCATGGGGAGCAACTGAAACTGAAAAAGTTTTAACTAGAGATGGTTAATGAAGGGATGAAGGTACCATTCTTCTACGTATAAATATTGCTTCTTCCATGAACTTGCTTCTTGAGGGAAAGAAACTTCCCACTATAATACATGAAAGCACAAACAAATCAACAATTTAGCATCCTAAAATCCAGTTAGCTGAACCAGCTCAATTATTGTTTAAAAAACAAACAAACCAACCACTCATTTAGACATGCCACTGTAGCTGCAGCTACTGCCTGTCTTTGCATTTTCCACAAGGGCATTTGCAGATCACACAGCTGGCAGCACCAGTCTCTGCCAGCAGCAGTCTCTGCCAGCACTCCAGCCCAGCAGACCCAGCCAGAGCAAGCTTTTCCTGCCGGGAACCCCTTCTGCTTCAGAGGTGTCACTCACTCTCCACTGCAGAGCCGCAGCTGACCTGGACTGCAGCGGCCTTGGCCTCGACCCCAGGTCCTGCCACCCCTCAGGCCTTTCCCGGCAGTCAGCCCTGCTGGATACCCACCTCCCCCTGGCCCCAGCAGGGCTCTAGCCCTAGCTCTGTGTTTTGGTTCCTCTCATCCAGCCATCCCACTGAACAAGTCCAAAACCAGTGGAAAGGAAAGCAGAAAAAGGCAGGCCTCAGAGCAGCCCACACCATGCACCATCCCCACCAGATGAGAGAACAAAACTTGTGCAGTGGCACTGAGCCGGAATCAAGGGAGAGAAGAGCTCTGTATTCCCTTCTTACACAGCAGGTGCAGTGAGAACTGGCAGGCCGCGGCGCTGGAAGGAGACATGCACAATTTGATGCTGGCTGAGGGATTAAATAGTGTTAAATGACATAACCTGGGTGTGGCTGAATTGGACAGGTCAGCAGGTTTTCTCTTCCCTTTCTCAATACATATATGCAAATTTAAAATGCAGGCATACACTTTTTACTGTAACTCTGCAGTCAGCTGAGCCTCTGCCCCAAGGCTGCACTAGTACATTGTGCCTCATGTCTGTCTGTTCTCCCAAGTAACGGGTGATAAGCCAAGAGGAAATGGCCTCAAATTGCATTGCAGGAGGCTTAGATTGGATGTTAGGAAAAATTTCTTCACTGAAAAGGCTGTCAAGCACTGGAACAGGCTGCCCAGGGAAGTGGCTGAGTCACCAGCCACTGGAGGGACTTAAAAGCCACATAAATGTGGCACTTAGGGACATTGTTTGGGGATGGACTTGGCAGTGCGGAATTAACAGTTGGACTCAATGGTCTGGAAGATCTTTTCCAACCTAAACAGTTCTATGATTCTATGATCCTCAGTTGTGTCACTGCCATCTCCCAGCAGGGTCAGGCCACACTGGTCACCACAGACACATGAGAGTAGCTTTCTCGTTCAGGGTTGGAGGTTGGTGGTTTCCCTTTTTTTTAATTAACAAACTGCATTGATTTTTTTTTTTTTTCCAGGTAGCATAGTAATGGAATATGAATATATGTGAAGTACAAGGCAAAAGAAAAATCAGCTGTAAAATATAGACAAATTTTGCTGAGCAAAGGAGGTCAAACACTTGCGGGATCAAAATCAATAATAGCTGCACTGAGTGTAGCACCGTAGATAAACCAAAACCAAACCCTGCCTGTTCGCATCTCTGTGGTGCCCATTGATTCCTCCCTTAATATCTGCCATGTGCCTTTTCAGTAATGTATACTATATACGTCTATAAACTCTGACCAAACAACATAAAATAGTGATTTACATTTATTTGAATGAATTATGCTTTGGGAGGGACAAATCACTGAGCCCAGCGCTCCTCTGGAGGTGAATGAGACACTCATTGGAAGGGTCAGGCTTCTGGCAGTGAGTTTTTGATTGCAAAGAAATGGCATTAACATGGATGCTGTTACCAGAGCCATGAACACAGAATTTCAATATGCTAAAGGTGGAAAATGCATAAAAGCCTTCACGACTTTGACCTAGAACTTCCGAGTACCTTAAAACAACACACTGCAATGCATATTTTAATGAGCTTTTTACCTGCCTACAATCTTTTCTGGGACAGACATTACAGCAGTACCCCAGCACCCTAGGAAACAGTATCAAGTGAATACAACAGGCTTATCCATCGATACTCACAGGTTTAAACTGAATTTCACTTGGACTGTTTTCTTAGCTATTTAAGTGTTTTTTTCCTAAAAGCTACTACAAGAATGTGTCAAAAATTAATTTCAGACCTAGTGTGAAGACCATTTTTTAATTTGTCATACATATCACAAGGCTTATTTTATGGCAGAGTCAAAGTTAACCTGAACAAAATCAGTTTACACACAAGGTTACAATCAGAGATAGAAATGTGGCTAATCTGGGGCTGCTAAATCATGTAGTTAATTCTAAACTCTCCTCCACACCCCTTCCAAAATTACAAATTAAAAACAAATAAATATATATGTATGCACATATCTCTTCTTGAAAGCATTGGGCCAGGTGCATTGCGAAATTCCTGCTGCATTTTTATTTCTGGTTAAGAAAACATGGTAACGTAGTCTGTTTTGGAGGGGGAAAGCCCTCCCTCCCTGGGCAGCACATGGCGAACACCAGGCACCCCCATTGGAGGGGCCCCCATTTTCACAAACCCACAGGACCACTGCTCTCCTGCACCCCAGGCTGGCAGCACTGCAGGTCCTGCCCAGCTGTCTCCAACCAGAACCTGGGCAGTGCTGTCACTACACCTCAGGCCTTTGAGCTTCTCCCAGTATTAAAAATTAACTTTGTCATGCACTGGAAGTTCGGGACTAATATAATTTCTTACGTCCTGTAGGCCAAATACTTTTTGTATCTGTGTACATCCATGAGTTGTGCACATGAAAATGTGCGTGTGCAGAGAAGCAGCAGCTGGTTTACAAGCTTTTATGTACAACTTGAGTTTCTTCTATACCTGCCTTGTAATATTGGTTTGGCCTCTATAGAAATAACTTAATTTTCTGTTTACATGTCATCAGTCTGGGTGTTTTCACTTTTTTCCTGCCTTAGAGGCATACCAACAGGCTCCAGCATTTCAACGCAATTTCTGTGTGCATGACAGTTCCATCTCCAGTACCAGGTACATTTATTATTACCTCAAAGCAAACTCAGTTTTTCCAGAGATCTACTAGTAATGTTAGTCATAGAATAATTCAGTTATGCTTAATGTGCTTTTCATTCTTAGTTAATAAAATCGATGGGAAGGCAATTCCTGCAGATAATTTAACTTTTCCCAATATTTCCTTTTCTTGGTGAAAAATTACAGAGTTCTGCTTGGGCCTTACAAATCTAACAGCATCTGCCCCAGACATCAGCAGAGGAAAGAGCCCCAGGGTGCCCATGCAGGGGGGCAGGACTACCCTGGTCCCTTCACTGCGACCCCAAGGGCTCAGCCCTGGTCATCACAACATCTGTGGGACATTTTCCTATCTGTTAACCCGAATGAGACTAAGCATGAGAGCATTCAAAGCTGTACAACTCCTCTAATATATCCTGAATCCCATATGTCATGGTCAAAGTAAAGCAACACTCAAATGCAGGAGGAGACAGTCCACACCTTGCTCTCTTGGAGGAGAACTGGAGGTAAATATGTCACCTGTCCCATCTCTGCGGCTCTTTGCCCTCTTTGCTAAAGCCAACACAAGTATCTCCAGTGCCTGCTGTGGCTCAGTTTCCCTACTGCATCCACTTTTCAAAGCATTGGGAACAGTCACATCTCATCTGACTAAAGGAAGAATTCCAGTACCAAATAAAACACATCAAGCAGGAAAAAACCCAATTTGTATGTGGCAGAAATGTGGCTTCCAGAATTAGGTGCTGCAGTTCTGCGAAAGGAAATACAAATCACTTCAGGGTTGTGCATATGTGTGGGAATGTTTTCCAGTGTTGCCTGCAGTAGCCTGAATGAGGGATAATCAGGTTTGTTCATAGCTTCTGTTGGGATAGCGCTGTAATGGGACTGATGCTCTTTTCTCCAGGCCATTTGTAATTCATTCCTATCTCTAGGAACTGCTGCCCAACACCTCTGGTGTCCCACTACACTGGGGACAGAGTTTGACAGGGGAAGGACCTGAATGCAGGATGCTCTTGCAGAAGATGATTCTGTGTTAGAGTGGCAAGAATATGGGACAAAAGATTCAGCCAAAGAGGCAATGAGCCGGGTCCAACTTACTCTCATGTACCCAAGTGCTGGGAGATACTTTGCTGCAGGGTATCCTCCCTGCCAGGACAGGGTGTGCAGGGAAAGGAAGCAGCAGGGCCTGGAGGAAGTTGCAGATGTTTCAACACTTAGAAGATCAGGGAGGGGTTAAAAAGGGTCACTGTAATTCAGGTGAAAAGTGATACTTGAAATCCTATCAAGTTTCCTATCCACCACAAGCGGTTTTGTGTCCACTGCCGTGTTGTTGAAACAGGAGTGGCAGCTCACGCTGAGCTGGTCACTGAGGCTGTACAAGGAGACTGGATCATGCAGGAGGTGAGACACCAGGCAAGGGCAGGGAATGAAAGGCACCACCAGATTTTTGTGTCCACACACAGATCCGGTACAATTCCGTCTCCAGGATGATTGTTTGTAGAACTGTCCTGTTTAACCCAAAGCAGAGAGTGCTTTAGAAACTTCATTTCCCTTCCTGTATCGTTGCATGCACTACTCAGAGTATGAAATATAAAACACTTTATTTTAAGCTCTAGCTTGTACCTCAGGGTAACTGAATATTAAAAATTCATGGTTCAGTTCATAACAGCTTCTCATAATTTGTGTGGGTTTTCCATAGGGTTTACCTTTTAAGGGGGGTTGAATGCACATTTCATGGCGGGAGCACTGGCATTTGGCCTTAAGCAAAATCCCAGTCCCCAGCAAGTTAACCTATCCAGGAACATAAGATTTATTCTATTGGCTTGTACTACAAAATAAACTGTCTGAATTTTTTTAAGGAAAAACCCTCCAAAAGCCCTAAACCAAACTGTCCAATAGCCTCTGAGTAGCTTCTGTCTAAATCTGACTATTTTACAAGGAACATGCCCTCTTCCAGATTGAAACACCAAGCCAGAGAGTCCTGCTGTCTCCTTAAGAGACTCAAGAGTTAAATTCAACTGCATCTCTCATTCCATATACAGGATATTAACTCTACATTGCATCTTTCTGAAGCATTGGATACCTAAGTTATAAATTACAAAAGCCTGGACTGTAAAGATATCACACAGCAAATAATTTTAAGCAATCAAAAAGTCAACGTCCAACAGAGAAAACATTATTTCTTGCACAGCCAAACACCTCGTTAATACAAGACATAAACCAAAGCAAAGCGGCACAGAGAGAGAAAACAAAGCTAGCTTTAACAGGATTTCCCCTTTCACAGCAAATTCTGCAAGCTTCAATATATTTTCCATAATAAAAATGGACAAAAGAATCTCTGTAACTTGTTCCTAAAGGAATATTCTGTTGAAATGTTTTGCTGCATTTTTCATCCTTATAGAATAAATGCATTTCATTGTAAAATCTTATATAAACCAACTCTGTTTTAACATAGGCAAAATGCTTTTTAGTTTGTTTGTTTTGCTCTTTCTAGAATGAAATATTGCTGTGAAGTCTGTCTTCAGGAAATACCCTGGGTTTCACAAAGCAGCATTTCCTGATGCCACGATGACTTACTGGAAAATTACAGGTCAGTTCTGGCAAACAGCTTTGGGATGTCTCAGCTCCCCTGTGCAGAGAAAGCTCCCAGGGCACACAGAGAAAACCCAAACTACAAGTTAGGGTGCTGGGGACCACATATTGCTATTAAAATAGTAATACTTAAGAATGCAAAGGAAAATCTGTCAGACTAAGAATTTCTATTTGAGAGAGACAGATGAAAAATTTAGCAGCCTTGTGTTTTATTTAAGGAGTTCAGCACAGTGATCTGAGGACACTGAAACCTGACTGCTCTTCCTCTCTCCAGCAGCGCATGCTGCCCATGGCTCAGCAAGACCCAAGGAGGAGTTCAGGTATACTTATAAGTCATGTAATTTGAGGTTTTCCTAACACTCTTATAAGTGGCAAGTCTTTCCCCATACTGACAAGTCTCAGCTCTTACCTACCTAAAGATCCTTCCTATGTGTTTCCTCCAGTTGTGAGCACCGCAGAAAGGAATGGAAACTCACGGCCTTTTAAACTCCATCTGTTAATCATTTATGGTTTTCAAATGTCCTGCAGCCACTGACTTTTCAGAAACATTCTTTTTGAGTCTGCTTCCTTGTCAATGTATCTGTTAACATCAACTGTCCCTTGGTGAGATCTTAGAGTGTTTTATAGAGAAATAATCCCCACATTTATGTTTTTTAGAAGCCACTTGATTAAACTGCTACAACATCATTTTTCATTTCTCCCATTTATTGTGCAACCAACTACTTCTGGATCCCTGCAATGACAAAATCAATATCTCTTGTTTTCTCTTTCCAGTCTCCATTACACACACACATGAATGCACACGTGCAAACAGGTTTCATATTCCTACCCCAGACCTGCCGGGTGTTTCCCACTCCCAAGGCTTTGGCAAATTTCCCTAACATCTTTCCTAAGATGACAGACCCATCAAACAGGGACAATATTCCTCAAGCGTTTTATGAATATACATGTATTTTCATATTTAGGAAGACTAAAGGGAACAATATCCCATGTTGAATCATCTTTGATGCAGTGCATGTGTCTTCCACCATTAAAACCAGTCCATAAGCACCCCAGTTGCCTTCATGTGGATGTCATCTTCTCCTCCCTCCTGGATTTTGCATTTTAACAAGCAATGTTCTGCAGTCCATTCATGGCAGAGCATCAAGAGCCTGTCATCTCTTGCTTGACTTTGTTCACAGAAGGAAAAAGGATGGGCCACACTGGGCCAATTTCTTTCGGTAGTTCTTTGTAGCATGCTGCAACATTTCATTAACACTCTTTGCCAGGTAAAGAAGCAGTGATGCACATATCAAATGAGTTACACTTCTGTTTAAAATTGTCTCTACTAATCTACTAACTGCAATAGTTTGTTGAATATCATGGAAAAATCTCTAGGACAAGCATTCCCTCATCAGAACTTCCTATTAAAATATTTGCAGCAATTTCATAAACCCTCCTTCTAGCAAGAGAACAAGTTTCTAAGCCAGTGCTGTCCCTGTAAATAAACATTTTCCCCAAAGATAAGGGGTTCAACTGTATCTAGTAGAGCTGGTTTAACATCAGTGAAAAGTTCCCTCAGAGCTTATAAAACCCAAATATACTCATTAGTGAACTTGCACGTCCTCTAATCTTGTGAGCAGTCTCTGCTGTAAGAAGTCACTTGTGTGACTTCCAACAGTATAATTCATCTCATCAAGCTTCAAAGCTTTTCAGCAGCTGAACACTGTTAATTCCACCTCTCTCAAAATACAGCGACAGGAACCATGTCTTTCATTCGGGAAGAAGAGGGGTGGGAGCACTCAACAAGTCTGGGCATAAATCTTCTAATCTGTACCAGTGTAATGCCAGAGTTATTAATGATTTCAAAAACCAGTTTTCTTTTATCATCAGAAAGACTGATAAGGTAGAAAAAAAATCACCTTGGTATGAGATTTCTATAGATCACTTGCCAAAGATCATATACAATAATATACCTGCAGAACAATAGCACAGTTTACAAATCTTTATTCACTGGCGTCACCCGATCTGGGACACAGCTGCACTGACATCACAGTTTATGCCTGACTAGATATCCAAATAAAGATCCTGTGAAGTCTTTCATACTTCATTTATTTGTAATTGCCCCATGACCACAGACTTGCATTAACCCAAACAAAAGTAAACTGGGCAGATCCTAGCAGAGAGCAGGGACTGTCTGGGGAGGCTTTCAAAGTCTTCCAGGGCTGATGCAATATCAGAAGAATAAGACGGGCACTGCACAAGCCTCCCACTTTGCGATTGTTTTTTAGTATCGATGGGACAAACCAAGGACACTCTGGATTTAAGTCCAGTACTTGAAAGATTCAAGTGAACAAAAGCTTGGAATGTTTTGCATGAAAAGCAAACAAAAGGTAGGACAATGAAATGATACAACAGAGGTGGCACACCTGCCAGATCTTTAATGAGATGGAACAACATATTCCCAATATTTTACACAGCTCCTTGTAAAACTAATGGCTCTGAGAAGCCTAAGAAGTCAATCAAGGAGGATTGCCCCAGGTTTGAGCACAGGTCCATGTAGCTCTGTACCTAATCACTAAAAGGGACTCTTAGATATGTTCAGGAAAATTTGGAAAACCAGAACCAGCATGCAGCGGTAGCTCAGCAACCTGCACCTTAGAGTTTACCTCTCCCAGAGGTCTCACCTTTTTTTTTTTTTTTCCCCTTTAAATTACTACATGGAAACCATTCAGCTCAGTGAGTTTCTGAAAACTTAGTTCTTTGGTTAAGTTTAACATCATTTATTGGAGTAATTATAAAGATCCAAACAAAGGGAAAAGTAAAAGAAAAAAAAATCCCTGGCTTCTGTAGATGTCAATAGTGGTGCTGTAAGAGCTGGGCTTTGCTTAGAGGAGCTAGAACAAGCACTCCAGGACATGTAGCCAATGGTGCTCCTCATATCAGTAGAATGCTGAAGCACAGAGCAATCAGAGCTGTTTAAAGGAAAAAAGACTTAAAACATATCTGTGATTACTTTCCTAAATCCAAAGCGACACAGCCTCGAGCATAACCTAGATTCCTATACAGGTCCAAATCCCAAGACGTTTCTGAGCCAATATTGTTCCTATGCTCCCTGGCAGTTAATACAGTTCTTCTGGCACACCCAAAATTTACCTGCTAAAAAGCACAGCACAAAATGAAATTGGAGACACTTATGAAATACTGGTGCTATTAAGTTGTACACCGCAAATTCAGATTTTCCCTTTCTTGGACTTCCTGGTCCTTGCCAATCAGTGTTTATGAAATACCTCTACTGCCATTTATCAGGCTTCATTTTGAAGTGTATGGTTTAGCACAGAAACTTACATGTAGTGAAGGCTTTAGGGATGTTTAAAAGTAGCTGAGGAAGAGAATATTATGTTCTTTTTAAAAAGCCATCACCCTGAGTCAAGCCGAATGCATTTTTATCCTTACAAAACCAAATTGCTGGATGTGCTTTGCAGTCTAGGAGGTTACTTGCTTGCACAACTGAAGAAACATAGCTGATTGGTCTGCTTTTGGTTCCTACCGGGGTAAAATAGGGATTACACCTC
The DNA here is from genome assembly GCA_013397935.1 of Dasyornis broadbenti. NCBI lineage: Eukaryota > Metazoa > Chordata > Aves > Passeriformes > Dasyornithidae > Dasyornis > Dasyornis broadbenti. The sequence goes on from VZRN01006818.1 coordinate 1,429,472, forward strand.
ATCTCCGAAGGAAAGAACCATTGAAAGCAACACCATTTACATACAGTGCACGGGTCCTGTTGATCACCTATATGAAAAAGGCCCTGACAAGGAAGAACTCATGCCTAACTCATGAGTAAGGGAGAAAGACAGTGTATTGCTCTTAAAGCCCAAGAAGTAAGAGAAAGCAGAGGCAATTTAAATAAAACTGCAAAAAATATGCCTATCCAAGGCAGAACACACATTTTTCTGTGTTAAGTGGGAGTATTTGAAGCAAATTTACTTCAGATCAGCTTAAAATTACATTTTTTCAAACAAGAGTCTAATGTGCTATTGGGTTGTGTCATTGGCAGATACAGAGGTGCAGAGCACACAAAAAGTGTTTGGGAACAGCCCCAGTGCCAGAACTATGTTTTATTAACACACCTTGTATAATAATAGATCACATAATTAGGTTTGGCTTAGCAATTTATGGCTTATCAGGGTGTTCTTAACTTTATAAATGTGAAAGAAAAATTTAGCATCAGGACATGGAAAACCAGGCAATGGCACTGGAAGGACATGCTCACTGACTGCAGCAGGGGCAAGTGTTTCTGTACATATGAGGCGAATGGTCAAGTTCAGAGCCCCCCAGAATGCCATCCATCACCCTCCTGAAGGAACGTGACAAAACATTCTGCTCCATCACCATGACAACTCGTGCCACACCATTGCTATAGTAACTGGCTGAACATTATGAGTTTTTAACCATACACACAATGGCCAGCAAGCAAATGAGGAGCCACCAGGGCTCTTGGCTCTGCCCTGCTGCTGCTCCCACCCCAACCTGTCTTCGCAGCGTAATCCAACCTCCTCCCATGTTCTCCCAACGCCACACTGTCAGCCAAGCTCCCCACCACTGCCAGCTCTCTAAACCCAAATATGTCTCATCAGCTGAGCACTAATTTCATGTATTTTACTGTTGGATTTGTGGGTTTTTTCCCCCCGAGTGATTTATCAGGCTAAGATTAAATGCAAGTAGAAAATTTCATCTTCCCAGTGATTCAGTGAAAATCTGTTCTATTAATCCAGTGCACCACGGGGTGGCTTTGCATGCCGCATTTGCATCCTACACACGCAGTCGCAATATCAGCTCAAAGGCACCGTCCTGTGCCCTGAAGAGCCAGGATTTCAACATTGTCATGGTGCAGGAATGTGTTCACTGAGCACCACCAAACCCCATGTAATCATCATTTTAATACTCCAGCTCAGGCTGGAACGCTGCCCCCTGGCAGCGTAGTCACCGTGTGCAGTGATGTAAAACAGCAACAGAGAAATGCACACCAATGGTTATCAGAACACAACCAAAGCCCAAAAGGTTGTGGCTAGATAATGTCTTTCATGCAGCTACCTTCCAGCACAAAGGAAGGAAAAATAAATACAATTATTACTGGGGTTTGACCCTGTCTGGGGGCAGAGGGTGAATCACAAGCTTGGCTGGCATCACAAAAGGATGCAACAGGTTTGGAGGAGTCTGTCACTGTCTGGGGACACCATCCCCACCTGTCTCCCGGGCACAGCAAGCCTGCACGCTCAGGTGCTGCAGGTACACTCTGTGTGTATCAGTCATGCTGACAGTGCCATGAAATTGGCTTGTTCTCCTCTTGGAGGACAGATGGGACAAGAGAAGGTCCTGCTGGCTTCTCCTTTGACCCTTGTGTTCCTGCCATTTCCCCCCCATTTCTCACACTCCTCCTCTGCCTCCTGGAGGTTCTCCTTGGGGCTGCTGCAGGCTGTAGCACTGGCAAAGCTCCTCCATCTCCATGCCAAGGGCAGCATTGGGGTGGCACAGGCACCTGCCTGCAGCCCTCGTGCCCAAGCACAAACCCAGCAGCGTCTTGTGGGGCTTGTGAAAGGTGAAAGGCGTCTGCCCATGGCAGGGGATTGGAACCAGATGATCTTTAATGTCCCTACCAACCCAAAAACCCAAACCATTTTGTGATTCTATGATGACCCAAAGCAGCACAAGGCGTTGGCCCCAGGGCCTGAGCCACCCAGCCCCAGCACTGCCCAGTCCCTGCCCCACAGCCTCCATTGCCCAGTGGTCAGGTCATCCTTTGGCTGGTACAGTACAACAATTTATCAGATGTATATGGTGATACCATACACATATATTTGATTATACCATACTCCACACACACTGTTATACTAGATACATGTATACTTATATGCCATGGTAGCTCTGCCCACATTAGACTATCAAAATCCTATTACTTTGCATTAGGCTTAAACCCTAGCCTGATGCTCCCTACATGGCCTTTAACAGATCATACTGCATTGCCTTGGTAAACAATAATTTTTTCATTTTCTCACTGTTTAGGAAGAAAAGAAAAAGGAAAGAAAAAAAACATTCTATCTTTTCTAAACTGGAATGAAAGTTTAAGTGAATGGACAGTTTTCAAGAGAAAAAAATCATAAAAGCTCTTTTACAGCTTTTTTTGCAATCAATAGAAAAGTTTCTCGCAGAGAAGATGAAACAACATCATTTTAGTATTCATATATACATTAAGGTATGAAACTAGATACCTGCTATTGCTGTTTACAGCTGAAATGGAACTACAAATCACTTTATGGGGAAAAAAGCCAACAGGACTCAAACAAATCTAACTAAAGCAGTACAATCTATCCCATGTTTATAAATGTGTAAGAGAGTATAAATTACTCTATTCTGGAAAGAGATTCCAAATTACTTTTTTTTTTTTTTTTNAGAGATTCAAAATTTTTTTTTTTTTTTTTTTTTTTTTTTTTGTAATAATACCACCCTCTAGTGGCACTTCTGCTTTACTGAAGCAAAACTGTGCTTTAACGTATCAATCATAGGCCTAAAGAAATGGTACAAAAATTGCAAATAGGAATCTGTTGACCTCCACTAAATTTCAAGCCCACACTCTGCAGTCTCTGAATCTCTGCGGCTTTGAAAAAAGCTGTATCTGGCTCATTTCAAACATAGCTTACAAAATTAAGTGTTTAAGACAATGCTGCCATGAAAAACATAAAATAATAAGGTCCCTTTAATACACATTTGCAGAATATCCTTCCTGATAGATGAGTTCCTCAGTGTTTGGTGAGTAAATTACACTCTGAGCCATGAGCCTTATCATTTCAATATGTTATTATCTTAGCCCCCTGAAGATATTTTCATTGACAGCTTTAAAGGCAGATACAGCAAGAGCTTGTGACTGTTCCATCTCTTGACTCGCACATTCTTCTTGGACATATTACAAAATTCATCAATAAGGTGGTGGTGGGATTTTTTATCGTTCTCTTACAATTTCAGACAGAAACAACTAGAATGAGCCATTCCTGACTCAGAAGCCATTATTTTAACAAATCAGTCCTAAGTAGAGATGAGCCTGAAGCAACCACAGCATATGAGCATTACATTTTCAGTGATAAGGATCTGGGATACCCTCTCAGTCTACAGGGATAGCAAGAAAAATTAGATAGTGCCACAAATCCCACTAGGCTGGACCAAGATTTATACCCATTTATTTTTATACTTGATAGAGAGTGAAAAACACACAACTTCAGAAATTTTGCCTCCTGCTTTTCTTGCTGCAAGGTACAGGAGGCAACTCCTCTGCTGGGAAAATTTAGCATATAAAATTTTGAAATCCTCCAAGCAAAGCCAGCCTGAGTGCACAGTGTAACTTCATTGTGGAGATAGTTGATCAGCTACATCCAATTCTATTGAATTTCCAGGCAAAATTGTAGACAAATTGCTTAGGAGGGTGAGGTGGAGACTTGATTCATTGCACTAATACCCTGCTTGTGTAACAATAAATGAGGATCAGGTTTTTCCCAAAAAAGCTATTATCCAATGACACTTGAAAGTAATTTGCTCTTGCTCTTTCCAGACAGGGATGCATGAAGAGAAAGGAAACATAGCTTTTATTTGGCTTACACATCTTGCCTTCAGCAGAGTTCCAGGCACTTTACTCAGAGACGAGCTCTACACCTAGAATGGGACTTAATCCGTCAACTTTTCAAAATAGTTTGGGCAAATTTTCATCATTGGATTAAAAGCAGGAAGCTTAACCAGTTAGTACTCCCAATCTCTCATCCCATCCCTCTGGCAAGTGCTGGCATCTCTCAGACTGAGGACAGGAGCCAGCTGTACTGCTGGAGGCAAAAGCAGCCTCAGCTCTCCCACTACAAGTCTGATGTAGAGCCCTCACATGAAAGGCATGGTGTTATAACTTGAGTTTTCACTCTTTAAGTGTTGTCTTCCTAGAGTTTTACCTCTAGGTGATATGGAGGTCTCAGGCAGACAGAGTCCTTGGTGAAGCATCATTCCCAGCCCCTGAAGAAGCAGACCCAACAAGTGCATTGGGAGGACATGTAACTCCAGGCTGCAGCAGCCAGCCCTGAAAGCAGGCTGGTCCTTTGGCTGCTGTTCACAGAGATGAGTGTGAACCAGTGAGTTTCTCCTCTTCTGACAATTTAACCTCTCCTCCCCCATTTGCCAAGAGAATTATCCAGGGCCAGGGAGAGGAAGCTTGCTCCTCACCTGAGAAAGCAGAGGAAATACCTGGAGGCTCTGCTGAACATCTGCGTAACTGCATAGAAGAGGGAGAGGTTGACTTGGTTTACCCTGGTCAAAGACAACATTGATCTTGGGTGTGACATTTTACCAAGTAAATGTTTAAGAGACCACCAGGCTATTTCGCACTGTGGGAGGCAATTTCCTGTGCTTGTGTTCTCAAAGAGAACTAACTCCAAGACAAAATCAAAGGCTGGGGATTCTCTTTAATAGGGACACTCCCAGCCTAACCCCAGAATCTCTCACTGGCCCTCATTTTGCCATGGATCACATCATCCTTCCCACAGGAAACACAATTCTTGGTTCAAGATTGTGCATCCCAGTACAAGACCATGGTAATGCTGGCTCTTTCTGGCTCTGACCTGAAGAATTCAACTTGCACATATTAAAAAGATTCTCAGTACCTTTGCAGCAAATGATGCATATATCAGAGCCAAAAACTTAGCGCCACTAAATATTTTAGCATATCAGCAGTGAGCTGCACAAATAAAGCCCAACACTTCACTGATCTGAAGCTTCAAATGTTAACTTGTAGCATTGTAGCAGCATATCCCTGCTAATAACAGGATACCACAAAGCTTGTCTTAATCATCTCAAAACCAGCTACTTTGCCAAGACTGCTGGTACCTAGAGATGGAACACTATCTCCCTAGAAAGAGCAGAGTTATTTTAAAGTAGTCACAATAAAACAAGCAGCTGCAACTACAGGTGGGGCCTAGCACAGCTTTTTCAGCACATAAAATTTATACAGATTCCTGTGAAATTAGGCCAGCAATGTGGAGGGGCCAACAAATATCTTCTGCTCATGATCCATCTGCAATGCAGTCCTTCTGCATCTGTTTTCTCCTTGCCTGTCTTTCCAAGAGCTGTCATCTGCCCAAGCCCATCTTGTAGTGACTTGTCTTCCCTTCTCTCGCCTTTTGCTCTTCTCACCACTGCCACGTGCAGCTGGGACACAGCCAGGTACCAGCTGCAAGGTGGAGAACTCTGTTACACGATCCCAAATCCAGTGGCTGCAATGCCAGGTTTAAAGTCAGAAGAGAACTGAACTCAAACAGGCAAACTCTCCCAGAAAAGCTCCACAGAAATTACCAAAATTAGTCAGGCCATGTGGTGAGTGCATGCATGCACAACAGAGGGAAAGAAGCAGTTCTTGGAGAAAATGATCCAAGTTTTTAAAGAAATTTCATGGCAAAAATCTGTTACCTTTATCCTCCAAAGGAGACTTCATGTTTAAATCAGTCCTTTGCTACCATGAAATGAGAGTTCCATCTTGCATTTGACTTTTATATTGTTTTTGCCAGGTCTGCAAAGCATTATGCTATTGCTGTGCTTTGTCAGCATTCTCATTTCCAGAGGTCCTTCTGCTTTTCCTAACAAACAGCACCTGCCTTTGCAGAATTGCAGCCCAAAGGCCATCGCTGCTGGGCTGCTCAATACCTGTTCTTGTGGGCACAATACTGACACACTGCTCCTAAGTCTCAAGCAGAGCCCAAGCAAATAAGCAATGCTTGGCCTCTGCTACATCCACCTGGCCAGGGCTGGCTTACATCTCTGGGAGCCTGAAAACAGGACTTCTGGAGAAAACAGGGCAGAAATACCAAAGTTTTCAGCCAACTAAGTTAGCTTAGTGCCAGCACTTCTAGAAGCAACCCCAGAGCTCACCAGAAATCCAGGACCAGCAACGCTGTGTGACATCCTGCATTCTGCAAGATGAGGGGTTGTAGGTACTGGGCCAAAAAACAGGACTTCAGGAATGAATTCTAGCACACTGCTGATTTGCTTAAGCAAAGCTTGGCTATGAGAAGACTGGGACCCAGTGCAGTAAAAGGCAGCAGCAGGCTGACCTGCAGCACATACACAAAGAAGCCACAGATAAATGATACCAAAGAACTACCACTAGAACAATCACAAATGTCTCAAAAGGCTCGTACATGAAGAGTGGACCAGAGCAATGATTAATTGTGTGAGTGCCATAAAATTACTTTCTGCTATAGTGCAATTGCTTTTTTGAAGTGGATTAGATAAGCACTAGGTGTTAGCATTCAAAGAGATACCAGGAGCTTCTGTTACTTTTAGATCATTAAAGCCTGAATATTATGTGCATTATGCATATGCTGCAGTCCTTCACAGCACAATGCAAAATATATTAATTTCCATTCCCTGCACTGTCTTTATGCAAAGGGAAGAGAAATGGAAAAATGTTTTATTCAAGAAAAAACATGAATACCACATGCAAAAGAAAACAGCTTACAAGACATAAATGTAAAATATCTAAGACTTCTTAGAATACATTTGCTGTTGAAATCACTCTGCAGGCAAATGATACTAAATTAAATATTCTGCAAATATCCTCATGGACTCAAGCAAGTGATGAGGTATATGAAATTTGCTACAAGATAAGCTTCAACACTGCTATTCTAAGCAATCTGAGTGGCACTGGGACTATCAAATCTCAGCACCTGTTTTAAAAATGTTTCAATATGTCTGGAAGCAATGGCTTTCAGTATGTTATCATAAATACCTTTACATCTTGCATTTAAAGCAGTCATTTATACATGACTTTCAAAGTACATTAGCACATTTAATCTTGCTTAGCTAAATTGGTGCAGAGGAAAAGCTGGCAGTATTACCCAGCTCAGCAAAAGTCTGTTTGTTTTCCAGTTCTTATAGTAAAGAGACTGATCAATCTTTCCAGTACTGGAGTTAGTAATGAATATATTTTTTTCCACTTACTGGGTTTCTGGTCACCTTTACTTACTTCACAGCTATGTTCCCCCCCGCCTTGCTTAATCGTGCAGGTTTTCATGACTGGCCTAGCCAGTTCTACATCAGAGATACAGAATCACAGAATGGTTGGGGTTGACAGGGACATTAAAGACCATCGACTTTCAAGCCTCTGCCATGGATGGAGACATATTCCACTAGACCAGGTTGCTCCAAGTCCCATCCAACCTGGTCAGGGATGGGGCAATCACAGCTTCTCTGGGCAGCCTGTTCCAGTGTCTCACTATGCTCATAGCAAAGAATTTTTTCCACATATCTAATCTTTCAGTTTGAACCCAATGCAGTCTCCCCATCACCTCATTTGTAATTTAAAATATAAACTCCATAAAGCATCATATAAGAAACTGTGCCATGAGTCTTCATGGATCTGACAAATCTATATTCATTCATCCCACACACTCACACTCCCCACACTTCGTTTTTGGTCACAGCACACCTCAACTCTACAAAACTATTCCATATTCATTGTATGTCACCTCTCTTCAGCTTCACCTGTCTTCATCCAAGCCACGTCCTACAGCCTGAGTTTTCTGCTCCCCATGTTATATTAAAACGAAGATCTTACAAGGAGGGCCTCAGTGACGGGACTCTAAAATTGAGATAGCCCCACAAGTTTCTCCAGCACTCAATTCTCTCTACCATTTGCCTGCAAATCTCTTCCATCCCCTCCCTTCCCACACCATGAGGGTAATGGTTATGGCTTCGTTTTATTCGTCATCAACTCAAATATTCAGAAATTCTTACCCATGGGTCACAAGGCTCCTGTGATCGCCTCCCCAAGATCCTCTGAAGAAGAAACTGCATTAAACCACCTCCTTCTGCACAGAAACATCACCCAGAATCCCTTCCCTTCTGAGAAACCATTTGCCAAGAACAATGGTAGGAGTCTGACATGGGCTACCAGGTGTGCTGAACAGTCACCTCCTTTTCCGCTCTCCATAAAAACCACTGGGAACAGCCTCTAGCCATTTCAGCAACTGGTAAAAACTGCTGGTCTGCTCCAAAGGGCAGCAGATGTCCATTTCACCTCTTCCAACTCCTCCCTTGCAACTCAGAAATGAACAAGAACATGTCTGTACCACATAGTTTCTTCCTTCAATTTTCTCTCCCCTTTCCCACAGATACTATGACAGGGAAATACTGTACAGGCAGACAGATTTTGTACAACACTTTATTTACACTGCTGAAGACTGGGAATCAGTTCTGGCAAGTTTCTTTTGTGTTAGTCAGGCTGAGGAAATCAAAATTACATGTTATTACAAGGTCACTGCCCCACAGAGGGAAGCACATAAACTCTCTCAATACCATCATTTACAACTTTGTCCTGCTAAAATGCAATTCAAGCTGCAAACAGTAACCCTCTTACAAAAAACAGGTGCCCTCCAGCTGCTGGTGTATTTGCAACTCCTGTTATTTTCCAGTGGCAAAGAGCAGACCGAGCTGCAGTCAGAGCACAACTTCAGGTGAAAGGCAGTAGCATAGATATTCAAAGCAGACTAACACATTAGAGCAAAGCATGGAATGCTCCATTTGGCACAAAGTGGAAAGTCTGAGATGTATTTCAAGAACAGAACGTGCTTATATGATTGTAAAAAATCAGCATTTGCAGAGAGGCAAGACAAGTTACCACAACCTTTTGTGGGAGAGAAAGGGAATCGTTAAAAGACACGTTCGCAAAGGTATCTTTTATAGTTCAGTCTTAACAGAAACCAACATTTGACTTACAAACCTGGATGTTATACATTACACAGTGTCAACTAATGACCTTATTTTACTACACCTACATCAGTTCTCCCGAACCCCCATGAAAGTGCGAGCACAACTGCATAGCTAACAGTCAGAAGAATCCTGCAATGTAAGGCTAGAGGTACAGCCAAATTGACCCCCTTATTGTACTTGGAAACCCTGATTTCCAAATTAAAGCATTTTCAGGGTAACTAGAAAATATACTTCTTCCAACCCTGCAGCCTAAAAGTGGTGAAAGAATGAGGTAAATGTACTGCATAGGCTATATATTTAAATCCAAATCCCCAAAGTGTTTTGGCTTATTTATGAAATTATTTAAAACTGAACAGAGAGAAAAAATAGTTATAAAAACCTGAAAACAAATCTAGGTTGACACTAACAGCAAATTAGACAATAAATCATTTAGAAAGGGCATTTCCTACTGCCTTTTTTCTCTTATTATTTTAGGTTAGCCAGATAAAAGCCCAATTTGAAAAGAGACTTGGTGCTTTTTCCATGGAGCTGTTCCTTCTAGAACACCTGCTCAAATTCAGCTTGTCTCCTTCAGTTAGTCTGAGCCAAGGCTGGACCCACACTGTCACAGCACTCCAGTGAATAATGGCCTTTCAGGCCACACTGCAGTTTTTCTTGCCCCAGCCCAAGTCCTGGAGCAATGACCAAGCTTTATGAAACAGGACCTTTAGAATAGATATCGGTGCTTAACGGAGAGCGTCAAAGACCTCAATCATCATTTTAAACCATTTGAAAACTAAATTGTAATTAACACTAGTGTCTTTTTTGATTCTCATATTTTTATTTAAAATGTGTATTTGCAGGTTTACTTCTTTTAATATTCCCTTGTGTCAGTGTTTAGTTCCCAGAAATCATTCCTGTCAGGCAATGCAGTTTTCTGAAAAGATAGTATCTTCCATCCTCCCCACATTTTCAATAAACTGTGAAGAAGACAAACAGTGATTAGACTAAGATAAAGTGCATATATTCCTTTCTGATACAGGCAACAAAATTGTGGACTGAAAAAATAAATCATACTGAAATTTGAAAACCACATCAAAAAAATCCCACAGTGGCCCTTTAGAATCCCACAATTAAGTTGTCCCACTAAGTACTGCCCAAAAATACTTTGCTTCAAGTGTTTGTTAGCTTAAAAATAAAAAAAAAACAATGGAACATATAACATTTAAAAAAAATGGTTCCTTTTCATTAGACTCTGAGAATCGCAAATTTATGTAACTCTGAAAGCTATAGCTCCCTCAAGGCTGGTATACTGCCTTGACAACTTGTAAGTAGTTTGTATTTCACCCTTTGGATCCAGGCTTCAAGCTTGCAAAAGCTTTGGAGTTCTTAAGGGAATGTGAAATTTCATTGAGAAAAGAAATAAAATGATAGTCCCTTTCTGACTTCTTGGACTCAAAAATAACTACAATGGTAAAGTGAGGTTCAGGGCGAGTCAGAAAGTAGGTGCTTTGGACTTTGTCATCGTAGAAGTGAACAACCTTCTCCAAACTGTTGAGGTCAGAGGTTCTATCAGTCATAATCATGATCACATTGGGCCAGTGCATAACAGGCCTGTCACTGGGCAGAGACACCACTGCAGGATACTGATCCACTCCTTTGGGGGCTTCCCTGTATGAATGGGGATGATGATAACCATGTCCCTGAAAACTCTCTGATCCACGATTGTCAAAAATTAAGGAAACATTCACAGCGTCATACTTCCGGATGAAGCTGGAAATTTTTCCAAAGTAATCAGGATTTGTTTTAGCAGTCAAAGTTTTCATTTCAGATGCTGTTGTCTGTCGACTAAGGGCCTCGTGAAAGTAAAAGCTAAACTTGGCAAGGAGAATGTTTTTAAGTTTCATCAGCCAGAGAAAGAGGTGAGGAGGTTGCACAGCCTTCTGAGACTGCCCTCCAAACAGGTGCTTCTTGGTCTCCCGCTGTTTCTCAAAGATTTGGCCCCAAGTCTGTAGCTTTGTGTGCGCACTGTGCAAGTTGACCAGGGATGGAAGGAACTTCCACTCTGAGATCTGAGCCTGAGCCTTTAAAAGATGTGCAAGCACATCTACCTCCAGCTGGAAACTGCTTTCAAGAGGACTGAGGATTGGATGATGAAATCTAGAAAACATAACATTAGTCAAGACATGAGAAATGCTGTACACAATGGTGAAATAAACAGATACTATTTGCCAGTTAACAGACAAAAGATCAAACATCAAAGCAGAGCACAGTGTAAACAAAAAATAATATTGTTAATTTAGAGAACAGTTCGTTTTACATAATAAGGGTAAATATTTTCATAAACAAACAGCACTTCACAACTGACAAAAAAAACCACCTGTCAGACATTTATTTCTCTATCAAAGTAAGGGAGTTATATTTCCTTAGTTCAAGAACAATCACTGTTTATCTTAACATGAATTACTATAATGCCATTTCTTTTTAAATTCAGGTGATCTTGTTCCAATTTAAAATCTCTTCTGGCAGTAATATATGTCTTAATGGTTCTGGAAAGCAGTAAGACATTAAGTTAAATCAAAGGAATTATGTTATAAATCTGTTGTTCACATAGGGAAGCTATGAGGAAGCCAAGCTGAGCTTGGGTTTGTGGGGGGTTTTTTTAAGTCACAATGAAACTGTCATGAAAAATTAGTCATTGGGACCATAATTAACTGTTTCCTCTTCTCACTTTTTTCCCCCTGACATTTAGAAAAAATAATACAGATGCAGTCCACCTCTCTTTCCATGATACTCAAATTACTTGCAAATTTATAACACCAACAATAACATACTTATTTGAAATCGTGAAAACCTGTAATGTAAAATATGTAACTTTAGAAAGAATGAGCCTTCAGCAAATACAGAAGAGGCCTTTTTAGTAAGTGTATTCCCTTATTGGCATTTAGGACTCTCAAAGAGGTCTCTAAGAAAGAACAATGAAAAGTTCAAAGACAAGCCCTCATGAGGTTTCCATTTAACTAAAGACAGATTTATATTCTCACTTCAGAAAAGTATCTTGGGTCTTGTTATTGGTTTAAAACAATAGCTTATACAGAATTTTTCCAACTTTTAGCAGCCCATCTTCAGACAAAACTAAAGCAACGTCATTATTCCCGTCAGCTTCCAGGACACAACAAATATAACCTGCTTTGGAAATAGTTGGTTCAAAACCAAAACACTCTATTTTATTGTGGACCAGAAGAGAGAATGGAAATTTCAGGCTTTTCATCCCCTTTCCCTTCACCACTTTTTTTTTGACTTTCCCTCAAGTTCTTGTCAAAACATTAACTCTTTGGCTTGTGAAAAATGTGTGACAATCTTATCACCACCTGTAAGCATCTCATTTCCTGGAAGCCACAATTTGTATCTTGAAAGGATTTGTTATTAAGATGCAAGTCAAAATTTATTTGAAGAAAATGAAATTATTAATATTATAAAGCAGCTGATGCTCCATGTTGTTTAAACAGGCCTGGCTGGGTGACCAGGCACCTTCTGCACACTGTACATGTCAGCAACCTTGAAGTCAATTTGCTGTAGCAGCAATAGTGTTTACTGGCCACTTTGGTGGGCTGAGAAGTCCGGAGCATATTTACATTTCTTCGAACAAAAAAGAGTCAATTAAAAATAATTTCTAACAGTCAGCATTAAATATTTCCAATGATTTTGGTATTCATCAGAACAACAGTTTTGGTGCTGTGTATTTTAAAAGGGTACAAAAAACATTATATAACATTATTTGTTGCAGACAGTCCCATCAAGTGAGACATGGCACCGTGGTTTAAACACACTTGCAGCCAGCCCAAGGAGGTTATTCTTCAATCTCAAAAGCAATTTTAAAATCCATACTTAGGCAGCACTGCCAAAGTCTCCTGGATTAACAGCCTCCCACTTCTACTTTGCTTCACGGTTTTCTTAATGTTTCACTGTCCAGCAGGACTTGCTAAACTGTTTTAATCCAAAAATACACATCTCAGCAACAGCTGAGAAGCTTGATACGGTTGCAGAGCAAACTGACAAGTTATGTACTAAGTGTATCTGTTGTAATTGAGTTTTATAACATAGAAGCATTTGATTGAGCTCAGTAACATATAAAACAGACAAGTTTTTACAATATTTCATAAGCCAGAGTGTTAAAAACTTAAAAACACATTGGAAATCTGATTTTTCCCCCTCATCATTCTTGAAACCAGAGGGATGGTAGTTTTGTTTTGCAGACTCTGAAGAAGCCATATTTTCTTTTTATTTCCTTCCACAGTTCAACCATTCATGTACATTACACAATGCTGACTAGATAAAAAACATTAAACACTTAAAAAATAATTACATCAAAATAGGTGTTCTATTTACTAATTCATTTTGTACTAAGCTTTTAAAGGATCCTGTTTCTGATGCTGCTTTAATTATTTCAGTTAAGATCCCACCCAAACCAACAGTTAAAAATTTCAGAAAAAATTACTTCTAGTTCTATTCTAGAGAAAAATGGAAAGGAAAATTTCTAGTATTGGCCATGTACAAGTTGGCAATAAGTAATAATAAAATAGTAACAAAACACTTAAATTGTTCAAGAATTAAGGATATCTCACATACAAACAGTATGTCTTGTTAACAGTCAATTCTGCTGTTCCTTTACCAGCAAGCAGGTATTTCCTCTGCATTATCTGACCAGCTATTTTCACACAGAAAGGAAAGAAACCAAGGCCAGAACCTATCTAAAAAACATACATCCTGTCTGGCCTTAGCACAGCTGCCTGAAATAATGGCACACATCCTCAACTACAAGTGAGAAATATATTGACAGAGGGAAGAGGCTGGGTAGGGATGAGTTTATTCGATTTTTCATCTGTAAAGCAGAAACGCCTTGTAGCCAGTACATATCAACATAACACACCCCAGAAAGTGATCTGAGATATGAAGAAACTAAAAGGAAGGACTAAAGGAATATATCATTATACCCATTTTCTTCAGAAATTATTGTACGTCACTGGGGAGGAGCACACTGCAGCTACTGAATTAGCTCTAACAGCATCTTAGACTGTCTCCTTAAAGAACGCTTGTTAACCCAAAGCAAGATCATCAGTAATTTTCCCAAAAAGACATTACTTATTTTTTTAAAGATGTTAGAATATATATAGTTACATATTATATAAACGTATTATATAACACATAATGCTTTAAAAGTACAAACGTATCACTGAAATCTATTTAAATAGCATAATGAAGTATTTCACATGCACATATAGTCTCCAATCGCTTCATCAAAGCACAAGTTATGGTTTCAGATTTTTAACAGTGCTGTTGATTCAGCACATGCTCAGAACAGATGGCAATGGTTAGTGTGCAACAGAAATCAACTTTTCAAAAAACAAACAAACAATAAAACCCAGCAACAACAAAAAACCCCAAACCCCTAAACTTACTTCCCTTTACTCCTTAATGTTTATCACTCCAAGGAAAATACACCTAAGTTTCAGGCTTTTGTTGGACTAACAGTCTTGATACTTTAAGTGTTCACAAGCCAAGAATTACAAAACATTACTAGTAAGATCATATAGACTACTTTTGATTTTCAAATTGCAAGATTACGTAGCAATTTGCCAAAGTTATCTGTAAAATATAAGGGAATTGGCTGCCATGCTTCAATCTAGAATATCAGAAAGCAGCACAGAATTATTTTGATTTTTCCTAGAAGAACATTTTAAAAATCATAACTAAAAAAGGTAAGACCTATGAATATTCTCCCCAGAAGTCTTCTTAGACACTATTTTGCTAACAAAGATTTTAAAAAACTCAACCACATCTGACAGATAACTTCCTACAATGGTTACCTTTTCTGGTTTAAAATGTAGAGGTAGAATTTGTGTGACAAGCATTTGACAAGCATTTGAATGTTGACAAGCATTCAAAAATTCTCTTTTAAACTGCCATCACTTTCAAGGTACATAAGTTAGATGTGAAATACCCATCCTACCCTCACTTAGAAACATTCCTGGATTTTTGTAACAGGAACGATTAAATCTTAACTTCAAGAAATCATATTGGCAGGGACCAAAGGCTCAGAGGTGCTGCTTCTACTGGCTCCAAGACCTCTCAAGAGAAGTAGTAACAGAGCACCACAAACCCCTCCCAGGTAGGCAAGATAGTTGTGGTGTAGCTTTTAGAACTAAGCAGATACATATTCTAGTCTAAATAGTAAAATTGTTACACAAGTATTTGCTTTATGTCACTTTTACTGAAGTCCACATGAAATTAAGGCTTGTTTCCTCTTCCCTGACAAAGAAATAGCTCAAGAAGCCTTGCATCTTATACAAGGAAAATCACTCTTCCTCTCTGCTGAAAATGAACATGCTGAGCATTAATTAAGGTATAGGGAGGAAGGTTCCTAGTACACCATGAGCAGAACCACTTTTCCCTTTGTTATTTTTCTTCTTTTGAAGAAACTTCATGCATTTGATGCTGCTGGCCAACACAGACTTCACACATGAATTTTTAATGGGACTGTGCTGCTCAGCAGTCAAAGGACAGCAAACGTTTTAGACTTGCTTTGAACTTCAACATCAGGTATTACAGATCACGTGTCTGAGTACATACTACCAGCAAAGAAGCACTGACCTTGAACTGTATTTCTTTAAGATGGATTCCAAAATGTTTACCAGTTCCTCAGAGTTAATGAACTTTTGGGTGCTGAGCGTGTACATTTTTTCATAGAAGTCAGCAATTTCCATCCGAGCCTGAACAAAAAAACAGAGCTGTTCAGACAGGTGAGAAAGCAGCTCTTCCAAGTGAGGAGCTGTTCCTCCTAGTGCATTGTGACCCGTCGCCACCACCTTCTTCAGCTCATTATGCAGAGATGTGTAGATGGTTCGGATGGAGTCCTTTCGGCTGAAGAATGACTGACCACCTGTTCAGATAAATATGGAGGTATTACCAAAATCCAGGGACAGCAAAGATAGACAGCAATACTGGAAAATTCTATATAACCTTGTACTTGTTACATATCTAGTTATTTGTAAGTGTTGTTTAATTACAGTATTTCTTTTAACAAAGAAACAAAAATCAGTGTTTTATTCTGCAAGTAACTGAATTATAGAGCATATGCTCAGAAGCACTTTATGCAATTTCGTGCAAGCTACAGTTGGCCCACTTCATGTCTCAGCAACCAATGGCTGCTGCAAAACAACACCTTCCTCACAGCTGCCTCAGTTATGACATGACTTTTAAGAAACCCAGGGTTCAGTTAAATTTGCTACTATGATACATGACCTGGAAATACTGTTATCTATGGAAGTCAGAAGAATTAAGTCATCATGACTTGAGTGATCAAATTTTAATAGCCTTCACTCCTATAAATAAATCTAGATCTTTTCCAGAGAATTCCCTTAACAATCCCTCTTCAATCATGAAGCACTCAAATTCACGAAGTAACCTTTAAATGGGAACCATGTGCCATCTGTGTGTACAAATCAAATGTTTCTAGTCCCTATACAATCTTAATATAAACCAGAATTCAAAGGTAAACAATCACACACTATCCCAATGAGACCACAGTGCAGGTTAATCCATAACTAAAACTTAGAGGGTAGGAGGGAGGACAAGAAGTCATCTGTGTGTCTTTCTACCTGCTCAACACTATGAGGAATTTAAAATAGAAAAGAAGACAGGAGTAAAGGGTCAAAGTAAAAGACAGTTAACTTTGACATTACCAAAAGACTACAAATGTACGAGCCTTATTTCATCGTTTCTATTCACAGCAGGCCTAATGTGCCATTCTGGCACTCAATAGCTGCAGCAGAGCAAAGACCACAAGGATTGAGTCTGAATCTTTTAATGAGTCCAAATTTAGGTTCCACTTTGAAACTGCATATAAATTTGGTAATGGTGGATAGCTCTTTCCACATTCCTTTTACACATATAATTTTCAAAGGTGACCATTGAAATTTGAGTTAGAAAGGTAACCAGAGTGAAACAGCTCCCATTGTAAGGCATGAACAGCCCCCTAGACATAGGCAGGAGGAAGAATCATCTATTGCAGTTGTTCATGAAGTAAATGAACAAACAAAACTTCATCCCTTCTGTTGTCACCTTTATCCTTTCCGCAAGCACCAAATTCACTCTTTAAAGTCAGCCTGACAGACAGAGTTTTGTCTGTAAAGATCTTATAAAATAGTTCCAAGTCACTACTTAAGTAAGAAAGCAGAATTTTCTTGAGGGTTTAATGCATTACACATCAGACTCATATCCTTTGATCCATTTCCCATGCCTATCTGCAGTTCAAAAAGAAAATAAGCAGCTTTGCCTAGAGGGTAACATCATGAAAGCTCGTCCTGTGCCAGTTTGGGATTTTCCTATTCACATACTGACAAAACAAGCAGCAGCTGACATCGTGGCCAAAGCTCCCTAAGATCCTGCAGTATCTGCATGGGTAAAAACTTCCAGGATGCTATCTCCAGCCCTAAATACTTACACATACACACCTCTAACATCAGGTGAGAAAGCTTTAACACTTGGTCACCCCAGTAAGCTCATCTTTACCTATAACTCAGCCAGAGCATCTCATGACAGAAACAAATCTTGGGAAGGGGGGGTAGGTACCCTGCCGGCAATGAAGAGATGCATCGACTGGCACAAGAGCCATTGTGCCACCTGCACGGTACCTGTCCTCTCATTCATTCTTTAAGGGCAGCACAAATGGCACAGCCGATTTCTCAGCGGGCCCACGGACAATTACTAACCCAGCGCTTGTCTTTCAGACGCACATGCACGCACCCGCCGAGGCGGGGCCCCAGGTACCTCGGGCACGCAGCACTGTGCAAACACCGGCTGCCAGGTGACCTCTCAGCCGCCCGCTCCGCACCCGCGGAACCCAACGCGGGGCAGGCCCCCGGCCGGAGGCCGGCGCAGCGCGGGGCGGAAGAGCCGGTCCCTCCCTCCCCGGAGCGGTACCTAGCTTCTGTCCCAGGAAGGTCATGCTGTGATAGGCCTTCTCGGCCGCTGCCAGGTGCGCCAGCCCGGCCAGCAGCGCCAGCCAGCTGGATCCCGCGCTCTTGTTGGCTTCCCGCTCCTTCTCCACATTGTCCTTGGCCTTGTCGTAGGAGAAGATGCCCAGGTGGGAGAAGAAGGTCTCCAGCACGGCCTGCTCCACCGGCACCGGCGCCCCCAGCGGGATCGACTCCCCCATCCCGCCCGGCGCCTCCGCAGGGGCCGCGACTTCCGGGTCCGGCGCCCGCCCGCCCGCGCGGGGGAGCACGTGACAGGCGGGGCGGGGAGCGGCCGGCTCGGGGTCACGTGACGGGCAGGGAGTAGGCGGGGCGGCGGAAGGGCCCGGGAGCGCCAGGCCTGGGGCAGCGTGGCTGCGCTGTCCGTCTCAGCTCTGCCGTGCTGATTTTCATGCTGAAAACTTAAAGCTGATACGCGCTTGCCTGCTAAACCGTTCGTTCCGTTAAAGAAGTTATAAACCCCAAGGTCTTTCTGAAGCCTTATGAGGATCTCTTTGACTCGCACAGGACCCTCCAGCTACTTTGGGTTTATAGTTCCTCCCTCCCTTGCGACTGGGAGATTGTGGATTGCCCACGTTAATCCCATTTTCTTCAATTCACGTTTCAGACAGAAAAGCTGCCTGAACTGATTCTCAGTGGCAATGAGGAGCACAAAGCTGTGCCACGGGGCTAGGCCGTGAAAGAGAAGCTCGCCATGGCAGCACTGACTGCTCCCCGTTCCTCAGAACTACCCACCTTTGCACTGACAGCTTCCGTCCAGTTTGAGTGCCAGCTCTGCAGTTGCCCCAGCATAAACGCATTCCCAGGTTCCACTCTGCACAATTATTTCCCTGCACTCTAACAGCACCTACAGCTGTTTTTAAGCTGGACATCTGGACAAAACACAGTATCAGTTCTCTAACACTGGTATGACCCATGTACTAATTAAAGTAGCTGACTAGCTCTTGTTCAGGAAACACCATCACTGAAAATGGGCACCAGATGCAAGCACCAGCTTTAGGTGTGAAGCAGCCTTTTAAATAAACCTTAACTACAGTGTCTGCAAGCTTCTTATTGTGGCATTATACTGTAAACAAAGTAGCCTAGGGATTTGCGTTTGGATGTAAAACTTGTCATTGTTTTCATTCATTGGTCTAATAAAAGGATAAATCTCCATGCACTTCATCACTTTTCCCTTCTAGGCACAGGCACCTCTATATGCATAGTTGAGCATATTCAGAGCAGTGTGTAACATCCCTGAAAAGGTTCAGGTTAGAACTAAAGTTTTGGCTTTAAATGCTTAAAATTTGAAGTAGCTTAACAGAAGTTATAAGGTCTTTATTCTTACAGCTGACAAGTCTGACTTGTGCATGCACCAGAAGCTGCCTTCTTCTTGAATTCAACTATTCATTTAGTGTGCCGAAGGGATAAAATGGATGTAGGATTTTACAGCTGCTTGACAACAGACTTCTCTGACCTGGAAAGTTGGTTATTAAATTTTGATTTATTGATGGGTTATTCTGGTTATTTAAGTCAGCACCTGAAACACTCACCTGTCCGAGGCAATCACAGCTGCAAATAGTAGGCTGCCAATGGTTTACAGAAAATTAAGAGTAGGAAGAGGGACACTTAGATAACCAAGACACTGTCTCCAAAAGACAACTGGGAGTCAAAGGTTCCAATAAGACCTTTATTGCAACACAGAGTTGACAACATGTTTTTGTATTTAATAGAAAGTATTTGGTCTCTTGGTAGTGAAACGTGGTTTGTGCTGGCGACGCAGAACTCTGTGTGGCAGCGGGAACTTGATTTTAGAATCCTGCAAGAAAAATGTTTCTATGTTAATTGACGTATTAGATGAACAACAGAAAATACTTTGTAATAAATAGCCAAGCTGTATTCAATTACTAACTTAAGCTTAGAAAAGCAATGCATCCACAAATTAGACAGACTTCATAGGACTTAACAAATACCTTAATTTTGCATTCTTTTTTCCAAAGTAATGCCAGTTAGAGGCATGTTTTCTGCACCATAATGTATTTGCTTTAACTGTGACTTTCTTCCAAATACTTCTAGCAGTAGAAGCCTTGATCATAATATACCATAATCACAAACATATGCACCCAAGTTTGGTTCCCGCCCTATTTCTGGCTGCAAAGCAAACCCATACCACACCACACAAGAGAGATCCCCTTTTCCAGTCCAACGTTAGACCAGGACCCACCAGCCACTGCAGTGCTGGCTCACTTACATGGAACTGCTTGACTGCCGGTCTGCGGCACTTGCTAGCAGCAATTTCCTCAACCTTCATGATCTGAATAGAGTGAGCACGGGCACGATGACGGGCTCCCATATCACGGTCTGTAATAAGAGAATTCATTAAAGATAAACTTCATGATATTTTCAGTTCAAGAATCTTACAGCCTTTTTTGCAAGAAATGTTTATAGTGCCATCTCCAACTTATAAACTCATCAACTCGAATTAAAATCACTGTTTCTATTATGTAAAGTGATGGCACAAGTATGACAAAATCAAAAAGCAGCAGCAAATTCTTCCTGTAAGTTGTAACTAAGCTCCTCCACACGAAGTGCCATCTTACTCTTCTTGTCCTATTTCAAGACAGTATACACCAAAACAAATAATATACCTAGGACTATTTAATCTCTTGCAAGAGAAAAAATTCTGTGATTGAGAATCAACACTGAAATATGATAACTGGAAAGAACATTAACTTCAAAACAATTTCCCTTCCAAAAGGAAGGCGCAAGGAAAGGTAGGACCTGAGGATATTTTTATTTTTCTTGAAACTGACTAGCAATAGAACCATGAATTGATGTTCATCCCACATAATCAGGATTTCAGAATAGGAGGAAGCCATCTGTACTTGGGCTACCTGAAAATTCCTCTATTCAGCAGTGGAAATCACTGGCTTCAAATCATGTCCCTAGCTAGTTCCACAAAGTATGACTGTTGAAACAATACTGTGTTTCCCATGAAGATGTAACACACCTACTAAAAACTTACCTGTCACAACTATTCTTGAACATAAAAGTATCAGTCACTGTATAATGAAAAATAAGGTTCCTGGCTCTCTTACGCAACCCTTCTGCGTGTTAATTAGCAGAGACTATTGTACGTTAATGTAGAACCTTAAATTTCACTTTCAACAGCACTTCAGCTTTTGAAAGGCGACAAGATACATTTAATATTTGCACACATGACAAGAATATCATTATTAAGAACAATATTCTTTGGGTTTTTATGTGCAATCTGTAATGCTCATAACACTTTGGAGTCAAATATCAATAGCATTAGCTATACAAATGGTCTGTCCCTCAGATACTTCACAAATCAGACTGAAAACAGGACAACCACTAATTCTCCTTGAAATGAGGCAATGAGATCTTAAGAGTAACAATAGGGCTTTTTCCTGTGATTTTTTTTTAACTTGCTCTCTAGAGGGCAGATGCTAGTATGTTCCACATTATCTCTGAAATATTCTCTTCACAAGACTTGGGAAGATAGATTCGATTATCTTAAAACAGAACAGAGCAGAAAATATATACAGCACCTAAAAAGCCATTAAATTCTCAGTTTGTACAGTAAAACTCATTACTAGAATTGTAGAAAGTCCACACCAAAATGAAGTGGGAATATTTTCTAGTCAGAGAAACTGCACAAAGAGAGGTAACAAGTAAGATTCCACGTGTATCATGCATAAGCATCTGTGGAGTATCTGACAACCCCCTCCTTTATTTTTCTTTTTCTCTTGTTTCACATATTTTACCACAGATTAAGTCAGCATCCTTTATGCCCAGATTGAGATTTAATCTTCTGTTTATCTATTGATCCTACCATTTCATACCTCAAACAGTTCCATATACTTACAGCACTGAGTGACAGCACCAGCTGTGGTCAAATCTCTGTACTCCCTGTACATGTTGTGGGTTCCACTACGGGAATCATAGCGCAACCAAATACCAAAATTTTTTACCCTCAGAGGGGACTTCTCATACACCTGGAATTACACAAGAACACGGAAGTAGTTAGAGACAACATACTATCACCATTTTACAATTTTAAGAATAAATATTTCAGAGCTCTAACAAAACAAGTGTTATAAGTATCACTGTCAAAAAACATCTCTCTGCTCTCTTTTCCCTTACCAACACAGCTGGATTTGTCTTGGTAATTCAGAGTGAAGAACTTTAGTAATCCAAAGAAAAATAGAAGATTTCAGGTCTAAAGAGCGTTCTTGAAGCACCAAGGTAGAAGAGTGTAAGCATAAAAATATACACCTTCCCAGGATTATGAATGCCCAGATGCCTCTTCTAATGTATACTGCACAATGAACCAAATCTAAACTAGAGAGCAACACTGAGTAGTGACATGGCGCATAACTTTGAGGTGCTAGTAAGTTTCTGTTTAGTTTACAGGACATATACCACTATGTTCAAGAACCAAACCTGTCACTCCTTTTCACAAAAACTGAAAAACGAATGGATTTCAACATCACACCCACTAACCGCGATTCCTATAAACTCCTTCCACATACACCTGCTGGAATTCCGTAAGAACCTCCCACGTTTACAGGTTTTTAATCCTTCACCTGGCCACAGTACACAATCTCTCCAGAAGATTTCTTCATCTTCTTCAGCTGAGAAACGAAGTACCAGAACCGGGACTTGGCGACGACGTGGTTCGGAGCGAAGATCCGCATTCGGTACAAAGGAGGGGTCGTGCATTTCGGCGTGGGCAGGCACCGCCCGACCACCTTGTACTCTCGCAGCTGGAGAGACACGAAACACAGGCCACCCGCACAATGAGTGAGCCGCGGAGCCACCGCCGCGCCCGTCCCGCCCCGCGCCGAACCCGCGGCAGGATCCACGGCTCCACGAAGAAACAGCGCGGCGAGAGGAGCTCAATCCAGAAGCAGAAAGAGCCCCTTGCGCTGGGCGGGTCGATCTCCCTGTGGATTTCTCCGCGGTGCCACCCGCCGATCTGGGCCTGAACCTGGCGGGAGCTGCGGCGCCGCCATGTTGGCCGCTCGCCGCCTCACGGGCCAGGCAGCGCTGTTCGGGCACGCACGGGCCGCTCTCGAGCGTTGCAACCCACCGCCGCCGCCCTCCCGACGGCCCACCTCAGCCATGCCCCGGTCCGTGCCCCGACCGCGCCCGCCCGGCCCTAGCCCGTACTCACGGTGCCCGACGCCTTCATGGCGCTCCTCTGCCGCGGCCTGCAGGAAAGGAAAGAGAGGGCCGCGTGCCCCGCCGCCTCACGTCAGTCACCCGGCCCCGCCCCCGCGGTCCGTGCGGCGATTGGCTGCAAGCAGAGAGCGATTGGAGGCCGCAGCTGTCAGTCTCCGCGCGCGGCCCTGGCTTCCGGGCTGGCGGCGCCGCGTGGCCTGGCCCGGCTGATGCCCATTCTACCCGTACCTTGCAGGCAGTTCGGTCCCGGGCCCCTCTTCCTATCACCGGGGCAGCGGGCCTGCATGGTCCCGATAGAAGGAGACCTGGCTGTGCGTGACTCCGTCTCCCGCTGGCCCTGCTAGCGTTGGCGCGGAGTTCCTGGGAGGGAGACTCCAGGCGGAGGCACCGCACTCCCCTCGGGGCGGTAGCCGGGAGCAGAGGGCTATCGGGGAAACCTCTCTCGCCCGTTGTCCCCTGGGAGAGCGAGGTCACTGGCTTCCGCGAGGTTGCCTCTGCGGGTCCCTCGCACGCTCTCAGTTCCATGGGATTCCTCTGTTCGCGGCTGGTTCCGCCGGGCACTTGCTCCCTTGGGACACTGTGAGCGGGCAGCGGCTCTGCTGTCACGACAAATGAGTGTCTCTCGAGCTTTGGGCTTCTCACGCTTTTGAGAGCTGCGTTCCTGTAACCACAGGACAGGAGTGGGTTTTGCCTTGACAGATACTGTAACAGCAGCACGGCTGGGACGGGTTTGTAATGCAGTTGTTCGCGTTTAGGTCGGTTTTAAGTTTGGCCCGACGGCCACGCGGGCGTGTGATGACGCCAAGCCCTGTACACGGCGCTGCATTGCAGAGCCCTGTGCGCCGGAGCCCAGTGCCACATGTGCAGACACAGCTGGATCGCTCCTCACGGACAAGCCCACGCCAGCCCAGGCCCTGCCCTGTGCGCGTCCCCGAGCACGTCGCTCCGGTCGCTACTGCAGAACTCGCACTGACGACCCCGCCCCGCCGACTAATATAGCACGATTTGCAGATACTGGAGGCAGGTCGGGGGCGGGCCGGGACAGCCTCAGTTTATTCCGTCGGTGCGGTCGGTTTTACGGCGGTACCAGTGGTACCAATGCTGTGGGCAGGACTACAGCTCCCAGGTTGCCCCGCGGCCGGGGTACATCCCGGCGTGCCCTAAGGCCGGCCGGCTTGGCGGAGAGGGGCGGTCCT
>VZRN01006818.1:1454062-1486033 GCA_013397935.1 Dasyornis broadbenti
GGCTGACTCAGCCCAAGGAGGGGGGGAATGGGCAGTGTGGGCTGAGCTGGCGGCGCCCGCGGGCTCCCGCGAGTCCCCCGGCCGGTTTCTTCAGCCCGGTACCGCCTCCCCAGCAACCGAGAGGCTCCGGGGAAGGGGGGGAGGCTCCGCTACCTCCGCCTCCGCCTGGCCCCGCTGCTGGGGGTCAACGTGGGTCGCAGCTGGCCGGGTCTCGCCAGTCCCGCCCTGCAGGAGCCGCGAAAAATATCTGTGTTTGTCTTTGCTAATACACGCTGTAGTGTGCGGTGCGGCTCCGTCCGCGAGAGCTGCCACCTCGGTGGCTGTCCATCCGCTGTGGTTCCGGTGGGGGAAGGAAGAAATCGTAGAACGGCAGCGTGAGGGGAGGGAGGGACCTCCCCACAGCTCCATATTCCACTGGTCACGGCGTGGTCGGAGCGGTGGTTCCCCGCCATGGGTGGGAGCCCTGGGTCGATCCCAGCAGCCCCGGAGGCGCTGGAGGGGTTTAAGTCCAACCCGGCGCCTGCGCCGCGGAGCTACACGCGGGGGCTGTGAATTCCCCAGCGCCCGCCCCGGCTGCGCTGCGGAGCAGTGTTGGCTCTTCACAGCCATAGGAGACCGGGCTCTCTGACCGAAGCTGGGGTGGGGGTAAGGAGGCCTTGCTCCTTATGGGGAATTCCTGTCAGTAAGATTGGACGTGAAACTAAGGCCTAATGTCACTTCCAGAAAGACAAACTTTTCTAGTCCACTTGAAAAGTTGTCGAAGTAGCAATAGTTATACAGCTGTTGGCTTTAACCGCGTGATAGGTCAGTGAAAAGGATCTAGAGCCCAAAGAGTCTGTAAATATGCCCAGGGTTTGCAGCAAGTAAAACCGCAAAAAAGATTGTAAAAGAGTAATTTTAATGTCTTTGTTTTATTAGAGAGAAAACTTGAGGAAATTCAAATGAGGTATGCCACTGGCCCCCCTGTGCTGTCACAATCTTGTAAACATTTAAAATGACTGTGCAAATGAAGTTTAATTGCTGATTGTTCCCGTGGTTAGCATCTGTAGTTAAAATGCTCTGGATACTTTGATTAATGGGGTGTATTTGGACTAAAGTTACACATTTTGAGGACATTTGTATTGCTAATTGGGCAGTCTTCACCTCTTGAAGTGTTTTTTTTTTTTTTTCCTCCTCCTTTCCACTATGAAACCCATCTCCACTATCAAAGGCATTTTTAAGTATTTAGTATGGGAAAGGGAGTAAACTATTCTGATGAGACATACCTGTATGACTTAGGTGGTAAGGAACCGCATCCTCCTAATTATTTTAAGAAGAGTTTGCCACCCAACATGGTGTACTGCTTAACAAAAAATAATCTCTAAGTAGATAAGGCAGTACTTTCTGCACAGCTGCATATTAACTATTAATGTTATCAATTGTTTTTATAAATAAAACTGCCTTTAATGGCGTACTTGATGTTATAGCTAAGTGCATTTTGCAATGGATTTTGTGAATTATTAGTACTGTTAAAATCACAGTCTAGTTTTGCTTTTGAAATGTTCCTGACTGGTTAAAAAGATTCGTGGTAGAAAAGCTACCTGCTTAAGTAAAACCAGGAAGCATGAAAAGGTATTTTACTAGCTTTTTCAAGAGGCTTATTTGAATATTTTATCTCATTAATTGCCTTCTAAAGCTGGCAAGTCAAGATGAAACTGAGGAAAGGCTATATGGTAGAAGTCGAAATTTTAAATACACTTATGAAGTATTTATAAAAATAGTAGAACTTATTGCCATTGCTGTTTAGCAATAACAAGTGAAGAGAATGCATGTTTGAATCACGTTATTTTTAATACCAAAATCTGTCACCTGGGTGTAAATCGTCTGCCCAAAGATAGTAATGTACTGGTATCAGCAGGTAAATATGCAAAAAAAGTGCCTCTGTATATTAAATAATTGTGTAACTCTGGACCAGACCCTAATCAGAAGATGCTATTAAAAAAAATCTTTGGAACATTTTACCTTTTTTTAATCAAATTCTTCTGG
The DNA here is from genome assembly GCA_013397935.1 of Dasyornis broadbenti. Classification (NCBI taxonomy): domain Eukaryota; kingdom Metazoa; phylum Chordata; class Aves; order Passeriformes; family Dasyornithidae; genus Dasyornis; species Dasyornis broadbenti. Next base: position 1,456,088 of record VZRN01006818.1, read on the forward strand.
ATGTTGGTTGTGGGGAAAACAGATTGGGGGCTGGTGATGCAGAGGGAGAAGACTCAGCACAGCAAGTTTAATCCCTAAAGGTTCTGCCCCTGAGGGGATCACTGTGTGACTAAGGCAGCCTGTGAGGCTTCTCTTGCCACGAGTCATCACTTTGTTCCAGACTTTCTGGTTTCTATACTGCCGAAACCTGCAAATTTTTTTTTTGTACGACCTCAGTTTTACTTACTAAATTGCTTATCATTGTGCACTTTGGCATAGAATATTCTGTCTTGAGTTTTATAGAAAAGTCTGTTACCATGTTGAATTTTGGGCTCTCCTTTTCAGTTCTGCTTACTGTCACTTGTCACTGTGCCACCTTTCTTCCCTTGGGGGAGGGTGAATAGTAGAGTGTGCATGAGACACTCAATACTAAGAAATTAGAAGTTCTACCTATGGGTATGTAGGCAGCTTCAAACCACAGCTCCTTTGTATTTCATCTCTTCCTCTTGTCTCTTCCTCTCCCCAACCTCCTACATACTTACATAACCAGGTCTGATTTCAGGCCTAATTAACTATGTTACCTTGGGGGCTGGGGAGGTGGGGCAGAGATCTGGAAGACAGATGGATTTTTGTCCCCTCTTGTTACTTAATAGCATCCTAGTATTTGACCAAGATTATTTTATTTTTGTTTAATTTTCTGTGTTTTACTAGAGCATTGCAGAATAGCCTATAGAGGCAAGCCATCTTTAGAACATTTGTCTAGCTCACTTGTTAATTTTACCTTGAATTTTCTAAATGAAAATCATTGCTAGTAAATCAGCACCCATCAGTAGGCACAGAAAACTTCTGTTAACAACTCAGTGTGGTGTATTTTGTGGTTAATTTCTAAGGCACTTGTATACGCTTGCTTCAGAAGAAAGACCTCCTAATAATTTTGTCCCCACCACGGGAAATACTTCAAAAGAGGGTTTATGAAGCATCTTAACTATATTGGAGTTGAGATTTTTTTTTTTTTTTTTTCCAGTTAAGTTTGTGGTGGAGGGAAAAAATAATGGTCTATCATTTATGGAGTAGATTTATGCCTATGTCATATCTTGCTGAAACTTCTACGTGCTTGAAATTTGAATTTAAGCCTTTCAGTTGAATGTTATACATCATGCCATCTTTCTGTTAACTAAGCTCTCTTTTCAAGAGAACTGAAATGCATGAAGACCTAAAAATTTCCTTATTCAGTAAGAAATATAGTACTGTGAAAAGCTGATTAAAGAACTTAGAATTCAGATATCTATATTAGAAGTATCTGCATTCATGTTTAGTTGGAGTACATTGCTTGAGGTTTGTGGGCCTAATTGTGTGATTATTGCTGTCCTGGTTTTTATTATTCTTGTTCTGCTGAGCAAATAAAATTTCTCCTTCTCTATTTGCAGATGATCGTATTTTCCCCTCTAGAAGAAGTGGGCAAAGCAGTTAGAAGCAGGAAACAACAAATCTAGCGATAGAGATGGATGAACAAGCCCTTTTAGGGCTAAACCCAAATGCTGATGCAGACTTCAGACAAAGAGTATGTAACTTCCTCCTCTCTCTGATAACTGGAGGTGGTATTGCAGTGCAAAAATCTCATGTTTTGATGGGCTGCAGGGGTTGGTGGGGCTTTTTTTGTGAACCAGTGCTTAGGGCTTGCTGTGCCAAGTAGAAAACAAAGTCATGTTGCAGACCTGTAAGCTGAGGGTCATGTATTAGCAATTCTGTTACACTTCAATTCAATTGCACTTAACGTGTAGAATTTATTTTTCTGGAGTCAGATTGTTTAAGTTTTTTCAATTTCAAATACTTGTTGCTCAGCTCCTTACATAGGTTCTCATAGAAAGAAAATCAGCCACAGAAAACAATTTGCTTGAAATTGTCGTTTTGAGTCTTAGATGTGTTTTTAACTGTAATTTTAATGGATTACCTAGCTTTAGTGTCTTTTTAATGAGATGTGTGGGTTTAACTGTAGTGAAGCTTGTGTTACTGTAAAGTAGGTTAAGAAGGCAGTCGTGGTATGTGGGTAACATTTACTGCATAAGAGATGCTCCTGTAAAAAGGCGTTATTATTTATACAATTATTTATTGAGTAATTATCTCTACTTAGTGATTATCATGTTGATATAACTGTCTACAAGATAACTTCTAGTAAAATCTTTCAGTAACGAGGATGTTAATACCATGGTTTTGTGTTCATAAAACAAATCCTGGAACGTTTAAGACAGTTACAAATGTAGCTTGATTTGCTAAGCAGCCTGTTAAATATGTTGGTTCTGGGTATTTGTCTTTTTTGAGAGGATGGATATAGCTAATCTTTTGTGATCTGTTAATAGAATATCACTAAAATTGGAAGCTTTTAGGTTTATTGGCCTTTTAACTATGCAGTCTGCCCAGTTTTGAAGTATTTCGTAGCAGGAGACTTACCTTTTTCACTATCATGTAAGATGTAACATAAGGGAAGTATCAAACCATTTCTAGTAAAACTGTTAAATACAAGAAAATCACTAGTACTAACTACAGGAAATGAATTCTAATTTTAGAACTTATTTCTGAATAATTACTTTGGGAGATGGCTGGTGAATGGAAACCTTTATGAAGTAATGCAAAAAGCAACCCCTAAAAATATCCAACAGCCAAACCTCCCCCTTGAAATACATGCATTCACAGTATTGAAATAATGTTGTTAATCTAATCTCTGCTTCAATATTTGCTTTACTGTTGTGTATTACAGGCCACACTGAGTCTTAAAGCAATTAAATCAAATTAACTGTTGTCAAAAGGGACAGCAGAAGTCCTGATAAGCAACTTCCTGTTTAGAAGTCCTGATAAGCAACTTCATTACCTGAAATTTGGTAGAGGTTTTTTCAATATCTGTAGAAAGTTCATAAACTGACAGTTGTCCTGGTGGTCAGTGTTTGAATATTTCTTGAGCTTGGAGTGTTGAATACAGGCAAAGTGATGCAACAAAAATAGTAAGTAGTTTTCAGTGAAAAACCTAAAGCACCATCTCTTTAGAATTTGTGGAAGGAATTTTAACTTGGATGTGAACTTACACCTAGATGGAAGGGCCCTGAGCAAGCTACTCTAGCCAACTGTGTTTCTGGAGGTTCCATCTAGCCTCAACACTTCTGATTCTATGACTTCTGTATTCAAGTAACAAAAATGTTTGTATTGAATATGAAGTGGGAATGGGTACCTACGATATTAGCATTTGAAAAAAATCCATTCAGTGTTAAGGTGATTAGGAAACTACTTGAATGTATCCAAATAACGTTTTTTTGAAGAAGAGCAGTTTAAGTATGAGGGCCAGTGTGAGTGAGATGTCTTTCTGTGTGCTTTGTTCTTTATTAAATAAAACCTTGATTTTTGCAGGCACTAGCCTACTTTGAGCAGCTCAAGATATCTCAGGATGCTTGGCAAGTCTGTGCAGAAGCATTAGCTCAGAGTATATACAGGTAATGTAACTAATAATTTCTTATTTTCATTAGTAATATGTGTGGGTCTGATTTAGCTGTGCAGCATAATAGGCAAACTAAATTGATGAAAGCTAATATGGTCTTCATATTATTTTTAGTATCATAGCTGATCTATGGTCTCTGTGTAATGTTTTACAATGAAGAACAATGTATAAATTAAACTCCATATTAATGTAATTAACCTTTAGCCTAAAGACTGCTGCTTTTTGAAATCTAGAGGGGAAAAAAGTGCTGAAAATTGCCCATTGTGAGACTATAGACTTGATATACAGTAATCTCACAAGTAGTTTCTTGCCTCTGTTCTAAGGGAGTAGGAATACTAGGTTCTCACTGTTATACAGAATAATTCAGTTTGGAAGGAAATGGAGCGGTGTATATCTCCTGAATAACAGCAGTAATTTATAGTGAATGCTTTTTTGTAAATTCTTTATCAAAACTTCTGACTCTAGCAGAATGTGCAATAATTAAAACCACATAATATAGAAATTATAGTCTTCAAAAAATACATTATGATTGTTGCAAGTTTTAGATATGAAGATGAAAAAGTGGTGTAGATGACAGACATGTGGAATGTCTGTTCTTAATGTATACTTCAGTTTGTCTTTACCTTTGATTCTTAAGATGCAGTGTACAACTTGTGCTTAGTGTAGTAGTGGGCCTGGAACATACTATTGAAGCCTGACAGGTTTTTATAAGGGCAGGATACAATAGGTATTGTAGTTTTGTTTGTTCAATACTGAAATCAAACCATAACAAATAGGTGGCTATAGAAAAAAAGACTAGTATCAAACATAACTATTAGTTTAACAGTTGCTCATTTCTACCAGATTAACAGCTCAAGTATTTGTGATTTCTGCTTTGACGTAACAGCTGCAGCAGGGTTTCTTTTGTTCTGGTACCAAATCTGGTGATTGCAATATTTGAGGAATTTTTTTCTTCCCAGAAAAGTGGACCGTATTGCTTCCAATAACTGAATTTTCTTTTCTAGTGATGATCATATCAAGTTCTTCTGCTTTCAAGTCCTGGAACATCAAATTAAGTTCAAGTGAGTAATTTTTCTCTACACCACCCATATACATCCGTTAATTTCCCCTTTTTATTCTGCTTGCTATTACAATAAAGTGGTATCTGTTGCCTAGTTGTGGTTGATGAGGTGTCTGTAGTCTGGTCCAGAGGGCTTTCTTGTATTTCTTTACCTGTTTCTTGGAGAGGTTTTGAGCAGCATGCTCTACTCTCAGCTAGTCTAACACCTGTGTATGGCCCAGTGCAGACCCAGTTAGCAAGGACTCTTGAAACTTAGCTATTCCTGTCTGGAGATTCAAGCCTTACTCTGTACTCTCGCTGACTCTTGCAGCTGTGCTCAGGAGTGACTTCAGACAAAGCCCTATTCATTCAATAACCGTGACAGAGATGTTAAGAGAAAGTAGTCTTTTCACTGAGTGGTGTTTTCATAGAACTATAATTTGAGGGAAGAATACTTTTTTAATAATATAAATTTAATTGCACAGAACTCTATTTTTTTCTCACTTTGGGCTCCTTTGGTCTGGAATTGAGCGTCATGGAATCTTGGAATATCATTGTGATGGCTTGTAATACACTGAACATGTGGGACAGGTTTAGATAGGAGTAAGATTTATTTTGTGACTGATTTTTACAGTTAGGTATGAATCCAAATGTTAAAGACTTTTATTTACCTGATTTTACCTCACTGTCTACTTTCCTCTGCTTGTTTCATTCCTGTCACCTGCTTCCTGCTATATGTTTTCTCTTGTTTTCCTGCTTTTTTTTTTTTTGAGCTTTTTCAGTGGGGTGCTTTTTTCTTCTCTTTAATGAATAGTTGGTTGTGACAGGAACACTGGAGTCCCATTCAGCAATCATTCCTATTAAGGACTTTATAGACCTATAGCTAACTTTCTGTGCAATAGAGTATTCTCATCTTCACTAGTCCTGGCAGAGGTATGGGTAGTATTTGAGGTGGGCTGGATATAATGTCAAAATTTGCCAGGACTATATGTATGACATAAAGCAGAATTACTTCATTCATTTTGTTGACATATGTCTGATAATAAATGTAGTGTCGGTCAGATCTGTGAAGGACCTCCTTGTAGTCACTAGTGACAGTCTTCAATGTGTAGTAAGCAAGTTCAAGCATATACTGCTGTCTCATCCTTCTCGCGTTGGCATATGGTCAAATCTGTATTTTTATCAGGGTCATAAGTCCTGTCCCTGATAGAGCAGCCTTCCTGCAAAATTTCAAGCTTCTACTCCAATACAGGAGGCAGTAATGCCTCAAAATGTGAGCCATTACTATGGGTAAAATGCTTTTCATTATTTTTGCCTTTGAGTTGAAATCTTAACACGCAAATAGCTTTGTAAATTGTTGTTCTAGGAACCTTTCATTTATGTTAATGTAGAGCATTATATACCATGTAAAAGTGTTTTTCTTTACTGAGTGTTGGTGCTTGTCATGAAGCAGAGTTGTATTTTGACCTCAATATTTTTTGTTTTAGATACTCTGAACTTACTGAAGTCCAGCAGCAGCTAATTAGGGAAACACTCATAACATGGCTGCAAGCACAGGTAAGTATGTCCTTCACAGCAGTCTTGTATTTTAGGCTGTTAGGCTAGCATTTAACCTGTCATTTGAGTTTAAAGATGGCTTCCTGAAGATACTTGGTTAAAGGTTTATGAGAAATTCTTTGATCAACTGTTGTAAAGAAGTCCATGCCTGAACTTATTACTAAATATGTAACTCTTGCATAAGGCAATGACTGTGGTTTAATCAATTGTGTGTGAAATAAAGCATATTGAAAGTTCCTCTTTAGAGAGGTATAATACAGATTCCTGATGTGCCTGAGTGTCTGGAGGAGGAGGAGTAATTCTGTTTCTAAGACCCTCCTGACTGAACTCCTGTCTACTTAGAATGCTGGCAGATGTTTATTGCTGCTCTGTTAGTGGCGTGGCAGAGTATGGACTACTCTTTTCTTGTGGAATTAGTTACTGTAGCCAAACTTGTAGTATCAGCCCCACCCAGGAGTTTGCAGTCAGCAGAACCATCGACTGGCTTTATACAAGTCTTTGCCTATACCTGCCATTGTGTAGTTGTCATTCCACTCTTGCACTGAAGATAAACATAGTTAGTGTATAGAAAACTTAACAGTAGGAATGGAATGGAATACAATGCAATTTGAAAAAGAACAGATCATTGTAAAGTGGATTAAATTGCTTTTCTCTTTGTGGCAAACTGTTCCATTTAGGAGTTTATGAAAGGGAGGGAGGAGGAGATTGGTAGTGAGAGACTTCCCCCTCCCCCCTCATTAGATTTAGGAACTTCCTTTACTACTCTAACATCTAATGCAGGCACAAGCTAGCTATGAGAGGACTGTAACTTGTTTTCTGGAAGTTCTTGTTTACTCCTTTCACCAAACTGATAAATGACTGTTTTGTCTTTGAGTAGTACATTTAATGTATTGGTACTGAATGAAAAGCCTAGGACTGTATCACCCACAGTGAATGTTTTCCCTGTTGCATGACAATTTAGCCAAATTTTCTTCAAATTTCTTGGAAATGTAAGGGTTTATTTATTGGTCTCAGCCAGGAAGAGAGGTAATACATTAATCACTATAGAGGGATCAACAAATCCATAACATTCTTCTCTAATTTATTAAGAATATACAGATAAAATGTCTTGTTTCTGCCAGATGCTGAATCCCCAGCCTGAGAAGACTTTTATTCGGAACAAGGCAGCACAAGTCTTCGCATTGCTTTTTGTTACTGAATATCTCACAAAATGGCCCAAGTTTTTTTTTGACGTTCTGTCAGTGGTTGACCTTAATCCTCGAGGTGTGGATATGTACCTCAGAATCCTGATGGCTGTTGATGCTGAGCTAGTGGACCGGGATGTTGTACATACATCAGAGGCAAGTTATTATTTTGCATTAACACTTGCTTTAAATTTCCAAGACATTCTCTGACTTTAATTAGAGCAGAACATTTTTAGATATGCTTTTTTCCTGTTGCAGCTCTGCCTTAGAGGCATTAGGTGATTTAAATCCAAAAGCCATACATTGTTTAATGTTTTTTATGATTTTATACTTTTCAACTAATTTTTTGCTTGAAAGCTGGCAAACAAAAATTAATCTACTAAGTTTACCAATGTAATGCTATACTGACTCATTTTAAAATGTTGATTTTTTTTCTAGTGCGTGTTTTAAAGAGTCCTAACATCAAAGTCTAGTGATCTAGAGAACTGCGCCTCTTTTTTTGCCTTTTTTTTCAGTGTTTGGGCATTGTGGTTAAAAAAAAAAGGAGAACCTAGGATATTTTGGTTTTATTTGTTGGAAAGGGAAAAAGCATTCTCTTTGGGTTTCTGATTTATTTATCTTGCTATGACAAATGATGTCTGGCAGTGGATACAAAAATGCTGCTAATTTGACAAGATGGTTATCTGTGACAAGACTGATTTATCCTTTTTCTGTATTGATAGGAGGCTCGTAGGAACACCTTATTAAAAGATACTATGAGGGAGCAGTGCATTCCAAGTTTGGTGGAATCGTGGTACCAAATCTTACAAAACTATCAATATAATAACTCAGAGTTGACGTGCCAGTGCCTTGAAGTAGTTGGAGCTTATGTATCCTGGATAGATTTGAGCCTGATAGCCAATGAAAGGTAAGAGGGTTTTGATGGAAAATGTTTGCAAAAATAACCTTGGTAATGTGCTGACTGCATATCTCTGAAATAGAATTAAAAATCATCTTTGAAGGACTTATATATATCTTTGGAGTTTTGGGAATTTTAGGAGAATGATTGTTGCAAATCAAGCTGATATAATGGCCAAACCAAAAACTATTCAGTTTGCTGTGTGCTCTTTAAAATGTATAAAATGCTGAGTTTTGTCAGTACAATAGACTTTAACACTGTTTTATAAAAAGAAATCATTGTAAATATGCACACAAATAATATAAAGGTACTATACAATATTACTTTGTACTTTTTTTTTCTCTGAAGGTTTATAAATATGCTGCTAGGTCACATGTCTGTGGAAGTTCTCCGGGAAGAAGCTTGTGATTGTTTGTTTGAAATTGTAAATAAGGGAATGGACCCAATAGATAAAACAAAATTGGTTGAGTCTTTATGTCAAGTATTGCAGTCTGCTGGCCTCTTCAGTATTGATCAGGTTTGTGTGTTGATTTTTAACAATAGGAATGAGTCATAGGTTTCCAACAGTTCTTAAACAAGCAGATGCACAGAAAATTATAAAACAGTCTGCAGATTAGAGGGAAGTACTTGTGCTTCTGCATCAAGGGTGAACACTTCTTACAGTTTTCTCTTACTTAAATTTAAGAGCTCGTTAATAATGTTCATTATTAATTTGAACACAGTGTTTCATTCTAGAAGCAAGGTATTATGTAACTCCTCTGTTCCTCTCCTAAAGGATGTTGTGCTGACTTGTTAGTACTGCTTCTGTGTTTCCTTGTCTTGAATCTTCTCTCCTGAATAATTCTGTAATAGATATTGTAGCCAAGACAGCTGATCTAGTGTCTCACCCTAAAAAATTCTGTGCATAATTAGGTTGGGGAAAGAGCTTTCTTAAGGACATGTATGGTATTTTGCATGTGTGCACCATCAAACCATGAGGCTTGAAATGCTTATCTGTAAGCTGGAAAAGTATACCTACTAACTAAACAGACATTCCCTGGCAGTTGCAGTGTTTCAGGAACAGCGCTCTACTACCTGCTGTGGTGAAAGAGCAACCAGTCCTTATGAAACTGTAGTTCTTAAGAAGATTGCAAGGCTGTCACCTCTTGATTTTAAAGCCTTTGTCAGATTTGTATTCCTACTAATAAAAATCTTACCTCAGTCTTTCTTAGGTAGACTTGTTATTTGTACAGTTACGGCAGGGTCCAAAGGGTATCTTCAAGGTGGTTGCTCTTAGGGGTATTTCTTGATTCTGATCAATGTATTTCTGCAAAAGCAAGCTAGAGGTATTTAATATTAACTCACTTTTACAGGCAGTACTGAAAAGTATGTGTTACCTGTATTTCTGAAGTGAGCTACAGCTGTTAATTCTTTGAAGTTTTCCCATAAAAAGATTTTCCTCTTATACAGCCTAAAATTTTTGGTAGGCATGTATTGTTGCTTTTATTTTGAACCTGCTGCTTGCTGTAAAGAGAGAAACAAGCAAATCTGAAGAGATGAAGCAAGCCACTGTTGTGTAATGGAGGACAGCCAAATCTGGCATTGCTTTAATTTTTTTTCTCTCTTCATTCCCGGGGGAAAATGAACCAGGCGATTGTACTTTCCACCTAGGAGACAAGTGTTGGTTTAATTCTACATACTAGACATGGGTAGTACAGTCTGTAATCTCATGTTATTTAAACATAAGGTCTGTTAGTATTTTTAATCAGATGTCTTTTTTTGCAGGAAGATGATGTGGATTTTCTGGCTAGATTTTCTAAGCTGGTCAATGGGATGGGCCAAGCATTAATAGCTAGTTGGACGAAGCTGATAAAAAATGGTGATATGAAGAGTGCTCAAGACACTCTACAAGCTATTGAAGCAAAAGTGGCCCTAATGTTGCAACTTCTAATTCATGAAGATGATGACATCTCTTCTAATATCATTGGCTTTTGTTACGACTACCTTCACATCCTGAAACAAGTAAATGTCTGTCTTCAATTTAACACCAATTCTGTCATGATTTCATTTGATTTTTGTGTGAATATGTCTCATACTATGTGCAAATTGACTTGCAAAGTAGATTTTCCGACTAATTAGCATTCAATATCTTTAATACCTGTGGTCATGCTATTTCTGTAGTGTTGTTTAGAGAAGGAGTTTAGTTAAATCATTTTAAGGGGAAAGAAGGCTTGCAGATCATTTGGCTATTAAGTAAGTCTTTTCCTATTAGACAGTAATAAAGGTGTTATTTTTTTTGTATTCTAACACTTGAATTTTATTTTACAGCTTTCTGCACTTTCAGACCAACAAAAAGCTAATGTAGAGGTAAGTTTCGGGGATTTTTTACTACAGATTCTGTATTTCAAGGACACACTGGATCATAATATTTCGTTTTGTTGAAACAAATCATGTTTCAATTATATGCCTCAATATATCTGTGACAATAATTAAAAGTGAAGACTTAAAAGTAAGGACAGTGTGTTCCATCTTTTGCTGAGTAACTACAGTTGTTTCTCTAAATAGTAAACCTATATTGAATTGTGTATGAAGATGAAAGCTATTTTAGAGCTGGTCTTCCCAAACAACCCTTAAGCATATGTTGGCAAGCTCCTACAGTCTGTACTGTTCACAGAAAATTCTTAAATCAACAGGGAAGTGTTGTTTTCTTCAAGTTTTTTATTTTTATTAAAACCTGCCATAATTCCAAAGGATTGGAAGAAGTCTAGAAAGGGTTGTTAAAAATATGATCCTTGATAATATAAATTAAACTTATGAAAAAGCAACAATTGAGAGGTAAGAGTTGTAATTATGAGCAGTTACATGTTAAATTTTACATCAGATGTACATTAAGTTCAAGTTTATGTGTTTGAGTTTAGATAAACTTAAGTTTATATATAAAACATTAAGTTTATTAAGTAAGATGTATGTCCAGTTTTGGAAGTAGTAAATTTACTTGGATTTTTCAGCCCAGCCCTTTTATTTCTTTTCTTTGTGACTGTTCTGCACCAATGTAGATGTACTAATTTGGATGTCAAACTGGTTGGATTGGTGCAGTTTTTTCGTAAGTTCATACAGCTAACAGGTGTGATTCCTTTTCCTTTACAAAGAAAACTGAATTCTGTACCTGTTCTAACGTGAAAAGTTGAATTTGGATAACTGTGGTGTAGACTATCTTGATCTCCTTTTGTTAACATCTGTTTAAATTGGATTAGGTAACACAATAAGAGAACTTTGATAATAACACCGTATCTTTTTGTTTTTGTTACTGTCTTCTTACAACTAGATCAAACGATATTACTACTTCAGTACACTTAAGACACTAAGAGTTTGAATATGTTACTGTCCTGAAATATGTTTTTTTGTTTACGTTGCTTTCATTCTGGAGATTTTTTTGTTGCAATTATTTGTTAACTTTACTGAGCACTTCTTGAGGATTTGTGTTAGACTGAGAAACAATCAAAGTTTTCTCTTTCTTCCAACTCATAATATGAAAGTAAGGGGAAATAGTCTAAATCTTATTGTTGTTTGTCTTAAGCTTTAAATTTTGTGCTTAGCAGTGTTCCTTTAAAATTTTGAACTTTAAAGTTTACACTTTTAACTCGTTCATTATTTGAACAGGGAGAAAGGAGGTCTTGTTTCTTGTGCCTCTGAAGTTCCAAAGTTTTTTCTCATCAGCAGGATCACATTTTTAATTCTTAGAATGACGGGTCATTCTAAACATTTTTGGCTACAAGTGTACTGCATTAATGTTTTGCAATTATTTTAAGTCTTTAATATCACTTCTTACAGAGAAGCAGAGACTTTTCACAGGTCATGGTGACATGGCATCAAATACTTTGGTGTCAAAGTATCTATTTCTGCAAGATCACAAAGAATTTCACCTCAATAACGTAGGTTTAATTCATCAGTCCATTTTGGTGTTAAAGAATTTCAGGTTTTGCAGTTAAAATGAAAAATAGTACTCATAATTCATTTGTCAAAAGGTTTTTGTTTCATTGTGTTTCATTCAGACTTAAGTAGAACTAAGATCAAGCCTTTATTGCTGCTTTAGGATGTACCAACAGTCCCTACTAAGGTTAAATTGCACTTCATTGCTCTAATTGATCTGACAGCTTGCTGCTGCAAGTTATAGACAAGGTGTAGAAAGACTCTCCCATTAAGTAATACGGTGCAGGAAGGGCCCCCTGGCTTTCTAAACCCAGAGAGGAGTCTAGGTGCAGCTGGATCCAGTTCTTTTCCCAGACTTAGCCAATGGTTTATGTATAAAGGATTGTGTAGGTTTAATTGAAGCTTTTTGCAACTTTATTCTTCAGAATTATGGATGGCAACCCAAATATGTAAATAATTTTGTTGATGATAATGATTTGACTAAAAGACTGGAATCAAAAGTATTTACCACATGCAATGGGTAGTAGTTATAAGTACTACAGTATAGTGCACTATTTCTTGAAGCAATGTTGAATCAGCAATATTAAAGATAGCAAAACAATTATTGAATAGAGATTGGTGTTACCCACACCAATGACTATGAACTATTAGAGAAGTTGATATTACAGCCAAGCTGACTTATCCCTTTAAAATAGTATCTTGGACAACTTATCTAGTTTCCTCTGCCTAGTTCAGGCATCTTGACTGTTTTCAGTCAAGATGTGAACTGAACAGCACAAGTTACAAGCAGGCAATAAAGCTAGATAATACTGTTGGAGACTGAGAGCTCCAAAACAATCTATGCTGTCTATCTGGAATAGCATCTGTGTTTTGCTTAGGTATAATCCCTCTGTTTCAATTTGGACTATTAACTTCTGCTAAAACTCTGAAAATAATAGTTCGAAAAGGATTAAAAATATTTTGTAACCCCCTTTAATGGTTTTTTTTTAGTATTTTTAAGTGTTGTTTCTTATAACTTGTCTGCTTCTATGCTTACTGTTCTGTTTTTGTCTTAGGCAATCATGTTGGCTGTTATGAAGAAGTTGACATACGATGAAGAATATAATTTTGAAAATGAGGTATTGTGTTATAGGAGTAAACAGACACATGCAACTTAATTATATGTAGTAAAACTTGCTCACACTTTTAAAATCTGTGTTTTTCATAGACTAAAGATTTAAAGGTAGGAAGCAAAGGTTCATAGGCTGAATTTTTTTCCTATATGGAAAGCTTCTAGGCATTGTCTGCATGGGACAAAACAACATGGTAAAAGTATATCCAAGCCAGCTCAGTTAACAATATTTCTGGCTGTGTTTATACAGTTATTTGTAGGCAAATACAGCTGTGCTGATAACTCAACACAGCTGTTGAGGTGGCTTGTTCAGTGCAAATTTGCATGTGTCTGCACATCACTTCTATCTTGCAAAAATACTTGAGAAATATTGTGTAATGAAACTCTCAAAAGAGGTGCTGCTTGAGCTTCTGGAGATGGTAAAACCTCTGCAAAAATAAGCTGAAGGTAGGGTAAGGTCTTTGATTTCACTTTCCTTCCATGCTTAACATCTCTGCTAGCCAGTAGTAATGATTATGTGAGACAGACACTTTGCCCCAGGTTCCACAGAGAACTATAATCTTTAAAGGGTTAACCTAAACTGTATCCAGTCTATCATAAAAGTTGTCAGTCCAATTTTAAAACTAAGCTCGGTCCTGAGAAAGAAGGTCTTTGAGGAGTGAGTCAATTTTCAAGAACTGGGTCAATAAGGCTTTGCCAAGTGCATTTTCTTTTTTGTGCTTTTGGCTAGTTTTCATTTTGGAAAGCGTTTTTAGTATTTGTCTGGACTGAATGCAGTGGATCTCAATATATTATAACCAGTCATAAAAGGAACCTGCTGTTATGTTGCAGGAGCACTGGATGAGCATTATTGAATTCTCTGAGTGTGCTATACTGTTTTTGTATGCACACGTGTTTGCTTTATGTGTAATTGTGTAAAATTACATTCTTTAAACATGAAAATAAGGACTTTACTGATGTGAATATTTTTTGGTAGGGTGAAGATGAAGCAATGTTTGTGGAATACAGAAAGCAGTTGAAGCTGTTGCTGGACAGACTTGCTCAGGTTTCACCAGAATTACTGTTGGCATCTGTCCGCAGAGTTTTTAACACTACGCTTCAGTAAGTTGGGGTTTATAACTTGTTTCGTATGATGCCTTTTTGGTTTTTTTTTTTTCCATTTGTAAATTGTCAGAGTCTGTAGTGAAATGTAAGTGTGATGCAGCAAGGTGAAGCCGTTTGACAGAATGAGCTCGTTACAACTTAATGAAAAATATGACTTTGTATAATCTGTTATACAAAGAAATAAAAGCCTTAGAAAGAAAAACCTTTCTTTTTGTAACCTTAAATGGTAGCTTTTGTTTCCTAGAGATGTTTCTTGATTTTTGTCACTTACCCACACAACAACAGCTGTTTGGACAGGTGTTTACTTTGCCACATCTCATAAGAGTTTCCTTGAGGTGTAAATATTATGCATTACTTTTATCAGAAAAACATGGTTGGATCAGGGGGAAAAAAAATCAAAGTGAAGCATTTTTGTAAAAAAAAAAAAAAAAAAAAACACAGATCCAGTCCTGGAAACTGCATGCAAGTAAAGAAACATTACTAGTTCCCCATCTAGGAGAACAGTTATGGGTATACAAATAGGAATCCAGTATTGTTGGTGGCTGTCTTGTACCTTAACTGAGCCTCTTCTTATGTGAAGCTGAATAGTGTGTCCATGTGTCATAGTAGGTGGATCTAAAATGTGCTAAATAAGCTTCTGTAGCTTATTATAAGAAATACATATATTTATATGTAAGAAATCTGTAATTTTCAAGCTGAAACTGGAAAAGAAAGTTGGTGGTGATTTGATGAGGAGGTGGTATTTTAGTGGATAGAAGCACCCAGAACTACTGCCTCGACCTCCCAGTGTTTTCTTAGTTTAAATCTGTTCTTTTTATGCTGTGCATCTGAAGAAGGCTCAAAAGAAAATATTAATGAGGTAGAACTGTGATTATTTCATAAGGTATTAAAGACTAACCTGATCTTGATATTCTTTCTCTAGGAACTGGCAGACTACACGATTTATGGAAGTAGAAGTAGCAATAAGGCTGCTGTATATGTTGGCTGAGGCTCTTCCTGTATCTCATGGTGCTCACTTCTCTGGCGATGTTACTAAAGCTACGGCTTTACAAGACATGATGAGAACGGTAAGCGTGTCTTGAGAGCTGTTTAAAAATGCCAGTAAAGACTGGAATGTTTCAGTTCAAATGGCTCATCTTAATTATCAGCATGTCACTTACTATAAACAGCTAAAACACTAACTTGCTAATGTTTTTATTTGTAGTTGGTGACTTCTGGTGTTAGTGCCTATCAACACACATCAGTGACACTGGAATTCTTTGAAACAGTGGTTAGATATGAAAAGTTCTTTGCTGTTGAACCTCAGCACATTCCAACTGTACTAGTAAGTTTCATCTCATTTGCTTTTTTAAGTAGGTAAGACTAGATAAATTCTTTGGACTTAGGAAATTTTCCTATTCTCTGAAGGTCACTAAGGAAGCTGGGTTTCTTAACTTGTTGGATGGTTAGATTTCCCCTCTGCCTTGTTGAGGGATTCTAAGACTGAGATGCTTTATTGATTGCAGATGGCATTTTTAGATCACCGTGGTCTTCGTCATACAAGTCTGAAAGTACGAAGTCGAACAGCTTACCTCTTTTCCAGATTTGTCAAGTCTCTTAAGTGAGTAAATAAATGTATCCAAATGGCACTGAATTTACTACACAGAACACTTCTGTATGTCACAGTTGTCACTGAAACAGGCTGGGCTTCAGATGGACTGCAGTGAAGTAAAATACCAAACAGTGCTCTAGCAGGGTTGTTCTATTGTTTAATACTAAGGTAGCAGTGGAAATACTTGTCACAGAACAAAGAAGTGGAATGCATATGCCTAGTTTATTTTGATGAGATGTGAAAGCTGATCAACAATATAAATATCTGTTCTACTTTTTCTTAGTAAGCAGAGCTGAGTGTGACTGGATCTGGAGATTTCCAAGAGTAACTCTTCCCTTTCCCTAACTAAATTTTGAAAAGTTTTGGAATTTATACTAATGAAGTTTACTCAGTGTATTAGTCCTTTGAACAGTCCTGTCCTGTTGGTCCAATTTCACAGGCATGTATTTAATTTAGAGGCAGAAGAAGGTCAGAGATGGCTCAGATTTCAGCAAGCTTCTGTTTTTCAACTGTTAATAAAGATACTTAGATGATGCATGTTTTAAAAAAATGAGGGGAAAAAAAGAAATGGTTATTTCCTGCTGTGCCATGTATTTATTCAGCCTACCACTAGCACCATACCCATAAGCCAGATTTTTCTGCAGCAGTACTTTGATATTTAAAGGGGGTTTCTATATGGAGAAGGTAGTTTAGCATCTAACTTTACAGCTTAAATAAAATATCTTGAAACCTGTAAAAATGCACGTGCTTCTAAGTAGTGTTATGTACTTGTGTTTTACTTCAGTAAGCAAATGAATCCCTTTATTGAAGATGTTCTGAATAGAATACAAGACCTGATGGAACTTTCTCCTCCTGTGAGTATTTGCAGCAGGATTTTGTTGTGAGTGAGGCTTGCACTTACTCATCAGTGTCCCTGAGTACTTGCTGAATTGTAAGGTTAACATGCAAACAGTTAAGCACAAATAATTATCCTGCTTTTTTGGTGTGAGATCACTTTTATACCTAACTGTAGTAATCTTGCTTATGTGCATTTCTGGGATTACAGGGTAGAGATGGGTTTATATAGAAGGCTATAAACTTTGAGAAGACAGCCTTGATAGAAGACTCTTAAGTGAATTATGCCTGTTATCTTCCATTTTAGGAAAATGGCTACCAGGCACTGTTAAGCAGTGATGATCAACTTTTCATTTATGAAACAGCTGGAGTATTAATAGTTAACAGCGAATACTCTGCAGAAAGAAAACAGGTTCTAATGAGGAATTTGTTGACTCCACTGATGGAGAAGTTCAAAGTATTGTTGGAAAAACTGATGATGGCACAAGATGAAGACAGACAGATGGCACTGGCTGACTGCCTCAATCATGCTGTTGGGTTTGCTAGGTAGGTACAGCACAGTAACACTGTGTATATTTCTGGTTTGAGTAAAAGGGAAGTACAAAGGATTTACTGGGAGGAGGGACTGAGTTTTGTACTTTATTGACCTAGAAAATCCTCAGTGGTTGTAGAATTTCTTGTGATAACTGAGAAAATAAGTTCCCTTAGAATAGTCTGCTTTGGATGTAGATACAGAGAATATTGAGCAAGTTTATAATGAATCAGCATCTATTTCTTTGCTCAAATAATTGTATGGAGCTAATCTTACCACATGTTGTTGGTAAATTGTTAGAATTTAGTTCTTAAAAACTGCCAAAGTGATCCTACTTCTTACCAAAATATTCTGTTCATTACTTCCACTGTCTGGCTCCCATTTAATGAAATGGAATATTGCAGTTCAGTGCCTGGGTTGGAAAGCATTTGTTCTCAGTGTTACTGCTTCTTCATTGTACTGGAACGTGAGCTTATGTAAAACTTCATGTGTTGTTTTTACAGCCGAACCAGCAAGGCTTTCAGCAATAAGCAAACTGTAAAACAATGTGGATGCTCAGAGGTTTATCTGGACTGCTTACAAACATTTCTGCCAGCTCTCAGTTGTCCATTACAAAAGGAAGTCCTGAGAAGTGGTGTCCGCACTTTCCTTCACCGCATGATTATTTGCCTAGAGGAAGAAGTTCTTCCGTTCATTCCTTCTGCCTCTGAACATATGCTTAAAGATTGTGAAGCAAAAGATCTTCAAGAATTCATTCCTCTTATAAATCAAATAACAGCTAAATTTAAGGTATGATATTGCATAAGCTTTTCAGGGTCAAAGTGTGACTGAGAGATCCTCTTTTCTAGTTCCAAAAAACCAGGTATGTATTAGAACCCTCCATAAGAATTAATAAAGAAGTGTGTTTTGAAGGCTGCTGTTGGGAAACATTGTCTTTGATCACAGTCTTACTTTGCTAGACTCACAATGATTAAATGAGGTTTTTTTTCTTTGATTAGTCTTAGAATTTTATATTGTTTAATTTTTTGGATTTACTATTTTAAAATATTACTTTCAGCACATTTTTTTAATTGACACAACTTCACACCCTCCACTAAAGTTTTAAGCTAATGTTACAAAACACACAAACTCCAAAGTGAATTTTCTCATTTCATATAATGAGATTTCCTGGAGACAGAGATACAGAAATATCAAATGTGTATAGGGAGGAATATAGATTTACAAGATTTCTATTCAGCGGTGTTCTGTAAAAATACACGCTGAGGCCTAATGTATTGTTATTCAAAACAGGTTGACAAACACTGAGGTTTGGAAATTGCACACGTGAAATGTACTAAGTAGCAGTAGGACTGTCAATTGATAATCTAGCAAGGCTCTTAAAGTGTAACCTTTGAGAGCCTCCCAGTTTCAAACAGTGAAACAGATGAAGCTACTAATGTGTTACCTGTATTCATTCCCTGGAGCTGCCTCAGGAATATCGTAATATTGTGAATGGTGTGGGAAATTCATTGTTGTGTGAAAAGGATAAGAAGCCATTTAAATAGTCTTAAATTTTTCAGCAGAATACAAAATTAAAATTGCTGCAAGTGAAGTGCATTTTGTTAGCAGTGGAGCAGAGCTATGATATATACTTATGTGAATCTAGCATGTGGACCTCTGGAGTATCCAGGCTTCAGAGTAGAGAGGGAATTTTGAAAAATCAAGTTTTTAAGAGACTAGGGAGGAAGATTCTTCCTACTTAAGTCCTTTTAGAAAGTTATGCTAAAGGCAATCCAGAATAACAGTAGATAATCAAAAATAGTCTGTGAAAGATGAGAAGGTAAAAGAAAAAAGTCACAGGAACAAGACTGGACAAATACCATGTTCAGGTATAATGTTTGAAGTTTATATCATACAGTACTATTCATATTATAATACAGTAAAATAAAGATTTTTAGCTTCTATAGTCTCCCCTTGAATACTTTAAAGGCATAGTGAAGAGAAGATTAAAGATAAAAATCTTGCTTAAGCTTTAAGAAATAAGCATATGAGTTGCCTCTTTGTGGAATTCTAGGGTGTCACTGAATAACACACACCTTTAGTTTTTCAGTTCATAATTAATTTAGTGCCCTTGCATGTATTTCTCACTAAAACTGTTGCTTGTAAATGAAAAGTTTATTCTGTAATGTCAATAGGAAAACTTTTGCTTTAGTAATTCTTAAACAAGTTTTATGAAAGCTGGCCTATTGCCAGTTTTAACATCTTAGAGATGGTATTTCAGGAAATTTGAAATTGTCTGAACAGAAGGATGAAAGATCCTGAAAAACCTTTTCCTACTCAAGATGAGGCTAGACAGGACTATTTTGGTGCAAAAGGCTTGAAATAGGTGGTGTGTAAGTCAAGGTGCAGTAATGTTCATGGTGACCCTGATGCTTTGTTGTAAGTAATTACATTAAATTACTACCATTAAAAGTGAATCCAAGCTGAGAATTGTTAACAAGCCTTCAAGTTTTAACTTGTAAATGTTCAATTACTCTTTTTGAGCTGACACCCTCTTCTGCTCTTTACAGACACAGGTTTCACCTTTTCTGCAACAGATGTTCATGCCACTACTTCATGCTATTTTTGAGGTGTTGCTCCTTCCAGCAGAAGAAAATGACCAGTCTGCTGCTTTAGAAAAACAAATGTTACGGAGGAGTTACTTTGCTTTTCTGCAGACAGTAACTGGCAGTGGAATGAGTGAAGTCATAGCTAATCAAGGTAAGGAATCCAGTTTCTCAAAGGATAGTACTATGGTTGTTCACACCTAGGTTTTATCTACTAAAATTATTGTCTAGTTCCTGGCAAGTACTACTAACTATGTTACAATAGAATGCATTAAAGGAAATACTGTGTTCAGCTTGCTTGATTCAAATTACCTGTTGTGCAGGAATTTGGGGCTGTGAAACCCAGCTGTAATAGGCATATTCTTCTTATTGATCTTTTCAGCTTAATGTGATCACTATATCTGTTAGGACAAGAACAGTGTATCCATCTTCATGTATCACTGTATTTGTCTGGTGAATTGGAGATCTTACAATAAATACTAATGTATTACAGTGTTAAGACTGTTGGACAAGACCATTTGTAGTTGCCACTATTAGTTGTGTCCATTTTTGGAAGGACACATCTGTAAATCCTGTAAACATTTATTACTATTGTCTGGTCTTGTTATCTATGGTAGAAGGAATCATATGACTTAGAGTGTATATATATGTAACTATGATTATATAGCTACCAGGTTTTCCTCACCTTTACTGGCCAGATGCAAATTAGTTCTTTTCACAGTGGGAATTTGAAGTCAGATATCTAGTTGCTTGGTACTTTAAGTAATTCTTTCTGTTTGTATTCCGTCAAAATGGTTAGGGACTTCAGAAAGTTTAAAATGACTCATCTGGTAAGTAGAGCTCAGAATTTCCTTCCCCTGTCCTAAATGGGTGGTAATACTGCTGGGAAAGGAGAAACTAGCTTTAAGTAGTGAGAGCTTTCTTGAAAGAGGCACTTGGTAGTTGCAATGGACCAAGGAATCAAATGAATCAAGGAATCAAACAAATCAAGAAATCAAATCGAGGAATCAAACAAAGGAATCAAATAAGCATAGATGCAACACAGAAATTTTAAATGTGTGAAAATTATCTTGCCATATGTTGCAAGATAAATTAACTACTTCAGTGCTGCTGAATTTTAATTAACTCTACCAAGTTGAGGTAGAGAGGAGAAAATCTGTATTTGTAAACAGGTCAAAGTACTGCCCTCACCTTTGTGTGTGTTAAAGGCCAGAAGAGCAATTTAAATCTCCAAACTTAAAAAAAAAAATTATAACCTAAATAAGAGTTGTCTTGCATCGTAGGGGAAACTTCCCAAAAATATTTGAGATTTGTGCAAAAAAGAGCTATTTTGAAGTTGAAGCATATCTTCCAGGTCAGTATTTATATAAAACAGTGTAAGAGTACCAAAACATTTTAGGCTGCAATTTGAAGTGACAAACTCATTTTAATGTGTTTAAGGTGCAGAGAATGTGGAGCGTGTGTTGTTCACTGTCATTCAAGGAGCAGTGGATTACCCAGATCCTATTGCACAGAAGACTTGTTTTATTATTCTTTCTAAGCTGGTGGAGCTTTGGGGTAAGAATGTCTTCCCAGAATTCCTTTCCATCTGCTACTACCCATGAAGCAATAATAGAACTTGAAATACTATTTTTCTTTTTTAGGAGGTAAAGATGGACCAGTAGGTTTTGCAGACTTTGTCTACAAGCACATTGTTCCTGCATGTTTCTTAGCACCTTTGAAGCAAACATTTGACTTAGCAGATGCCCAGACAGTACTGGTGTGTATTATGGATGGGTTTTTTGCATTCATTCTTGTGGGGCAGATTCAAGCTAACAAACCTGCAATGGCCAAGTGGTATTAGAGACTGTCATCTCAGAAATAAAATTCCTTAGGTTTTGTGAGTTTTGTTTTTTTTTTTTTTAATTTAAGTATCTGTATGATTAATTATTGAATATTGTGGTAGTGTATTCTGTAGTTTACCTAGGCTGGAAATCAATTGCAGGTCTGAGTATTTAACATTGACCTGTATTATGTATTAACTAACGTTCGGTGAAAGTGAACACACAGAGTTGGCTGTTCTCTAGTTCGTTTTGGATTCAGCTGTGCAGAAATTTTTCTGATTAGAGTGGAACAAAACCTGGAAGGTCAAAGCTTAGTATTGTGTGAGGGGAAAATGAAGGTATAATGGCATGAACTAGCCCCTGTTTTGGGCCTCATTAGGTTCTTTAGCTTTGGATACTGAACCAATAAACCAATGCAACAGTCTAATGCTATGTATTACATTGCAGGCTTTATCGGAATGTGCAGTGACATTAAAAACAATTCATCTCAAAAGGGTAAGCTTCATCATAGTTCATAGGGAATAACTGTCACAAGTTTCTTTCTAGTGGTTTTATCAATTTTTAGAAGTTAGATACTAGGATAAATTTCTACTGTAGTGTTATATAAAATAACAGGATGATCATAATGCTGTGCACGGATACAGGATACAGTAGTTCTACCTCTTGATAAATTACTGCAAAATATTGGCTTGTCATTAAGGAGAAAAATCTGCTCACTTTATTGTTAACTATGTTCAATTGATCAATCGGCATTCTTTCACTTTCTAGTGTATAATTAAACTGATATGAAAGAGCAATTAGTGATATACTGTAGAGCACTTCTGTGTGAAGAATAAAGGTATACTTTGATGTGTAGGAGACTAGGTGAAAAACATTTATGGAAAAAATCAATTTTGTGTTGTCTAACGCCTAAAAGATTGCAGTGTATCCTATTTTTAATAGGAGATGAAATAGTTGCTTATGTTTATGTTAGTTTTTGTTACATCATTTAACGTACAGGCTATCTGTTCTGTCAAATGCAAGTAAAAGTCACAACTACAGAAAACTGTAAGAAATTATAAACTGGTAGAGAAGAGATTGTTTTAATTGAGGAATCCTTTTTCCCCAAAAGCAAGGAAGAGATAAATCTGTAGGAAAACAAGCTTTGGTAAAGGAAGTAACTTGCTATTGTGAATACTGTTTCTTTTAACACTGTCATGGTTTAGGAACAATGTTCCCCAGTTTAGTGTTCCCACTGCAACACTCCAAACCACGTGCTGCTTGCTCACTCCTCCCCTCCCATTCCATTCCTTCTCCCAGTGCCAGGGAGAGAGAAAGAGAGAGAGAACGGGCTGGAGAGGAAAATTGGAGGCAGAAAAGGTGAAGATCATGGTTTGAGATAAGAACAATTTACTGAGAACGGCAGTGAAATAAGAGGCATAACAGCAACAATATAAATAAAAGAGTACAAGCAAAGCAAACAAATTACATGTGGGAAAAAGAAATGCTCACCACAAAGAAACTGGTTATACTCGAACTGCTGCCATGCTGCCCTGGAGAGGTGGTACAGAATAACCACCCCTTCTGGCTACTGCAAAAATTATCCCTGTCTGGGCCAGAACCAGGACAAACACTACTGCTACAAAGTGATCTGAAATCTTCTCCCCTCGTGAACTATATACTATGTTCTAGTTCCAGAGTAACTCACATGAATTAATAAAGTTGATTCACTTTCCCTTGGTAGATCTGTTGGGTCATATTTGTATTCTGCCAGCGTGTACAGTAATCCCTCCTGTATTGGAAGTTATCTGGTAAATACTGGTAAAGAAAACAAAAACTGAAGCATTAATCAAAATGTTTGCTTTGCTCAGAGGTTTGGACATTCTATTTTATTACTGCTTAGTTCACTGCAGATTACATACTGTGTTCAGCTCCACTTGACTACTGAATTTTGCAATGGGAGTAATATGGTAAAGCAGCAGATACTAATGTTCAATTTTTTTATTTCTTCCAAATGTCAGATAGGGAAATTAGAGCTGCTTTTATAATAAACTGACTCTTACAGTTGACATGTAACAAACTGTTTGGCTCTATTGTAATTCTTACTTTAGTGCAATTTTTAGTGCATTTTTTCTGTGTAACAAAAGATACCAAATTGCAGTAGAACCTTTAATGCCAAGATTGAGAAATCCTTTTATTTGCAAACAGCTGAGAATAACATAAGCATTTGAAAAGCATTACTTCCCTGTACAATGGTCATGTAGTCCGCCATAAAGTATAGGGCTATGATTTTCTATTTGTAAAAAAATCTGCTTGAAAAAATTGTGTACTGCTTTTCTTCAGGGTCCTGAGTGCATTCAGTATCTTCAGCAAGAGTATTTGCCTTCTTTGCAAGTAGCTCCTGAGATAATCCAGGTAGGAATTACTAAAAGAATATTTGGAAAACTCTTTAACAACCTTAAAAGTTAAATGGGAAGAAATGGATATTTATGAAGTTAACCTCCTACCATCCCACAGTAAAATTTATTCAATTATTGCATATGAGAATAGGATTAATTTATCATAAGGAAAAAAGATCCTGCAAAGGTACCTTGCAAAAAAAAAAAAAAAGTCCAGTGCATGTGACTGTCTAAGCAATCTTCCTACTTTAATTCAAATTTTAACTTGAAGATATCCTTTTAGATGGTCGTGTTTCTGTCTCTTCAGCTAAAAGTGAATCAGATATCCTGTATTTAAAAAAAAACCCCAAACAAACAAATAGCTTTACACCCCAGAATGCATTTGGACTGTCATAGCCTTTTACAAGTTATTATCTGTAACATGCTCTTCTTTGGTTGTACATTAGGGAAAATACAAACTTAATATCGATGGCTTTACATATGAATGTATCTCAGGGTGTCTTGTTGTTACATTTAGTTATTTCGTATTTCTTTATTCTCTCTTATAGGAATTCTGTCAAGCACTTCAGCAGCCTGATGCTAAAGTTTTTAAAAATTACTTAAAGGTATAAAGATTTTTTTTTTTTTTAAATAGCTGTAGTTCCATTTGAAGTTTGCCATACAGTTCAACCATAGTAGTGACTTGAAGTAAAATCAAAATGTTGAATTATTTACTAGTTTCTAGCTATTGGGAATCTCCAAGTAGTAAAAGCAGTTAATTGGAAAGAGAGAGCAAACAAGAAACCTACATCTATAAAATTATCACTTATTCTTAGCACCTTGCCATCTCAGTTTGATACTCTTGTGGCTTTTGTTTAGTAGCTGAAAAAGCCAAAAATGTGATGCTATAATTATAGAGAATGTCAGAATGCATCATTTTTGAGGGTGTGAGTGTAACCAAATAGCACAAGTCACATCCTTAAACTTAATGTGTTAACCAGTATGTTAAACATAAAAATGTGCTGTCAAACTAATTCTCTTATACCTCAAGCATTCCATGTCTTATATTTCCTTTGTTTTAATTTTTTTAAATAATTTTTCACAGGTGTTTTTCCAGCGAGCCAAGCCCTAAGGAAAGTACTGGAATCTCATGTACCTGTTTCCATAATGCAGACTCTGGTTGTTAATTTATAAAAACGCTAACTCTTGTGCCATTCAAACTGGTTTTGTTTTTAAGAAATGTTGCTTTGTGCTCACATCAGTATGTACTTTAACCTTCCGCAAAAAAAATGCAAATTTCCCACCTGTGTCTCAGACATGAAGGTATGTGACAACATGAAAAATTATCTGTATACACAAACTTTTATTATGTATAGGATGATTTAAGCTTACACTGTAACACATACAGCAATGAGATGACACTTATTTTTTAAATTAAATGAATTAAATGTAAAAATACCTTCAGACCATAGCAATGGTTATTAAAATGTGTACATTTTTGATACGGAGTAAAATGTTTTAATAAGACAAAATTCATTTGTTCATGTATGGTGACATGAAAATAAAACAATCAAAGTCCTTCTTGTAGATAGTCATTTTATTGAAGTTGTCTTAATGATAAAATATATATATACCTCCCATGAAACAGATTGGTGTAATAAATGATTTCACTTAAAAGTAGCATCTTGTTCTTTTTTTTATAAAAACAATAAAATTTTATCCAGTGACATGTGTAAGTCTCTCTGAATCATTTTAGCTGAATCTTCAAAAGCTACAGCATTCTTGAACCTTCTGTCTGTTACATTTGAGTAGGACCTGGCAAGAAATTGTATTGCTCTTTTGCATGTGGAAGATGCTGGCAGAAAGAATTGCATTCACTGCAATATTTCGGTAGTGTCAATGGTTCATACAGTGATTTTTTTAGTAGAATGCTGCTACTTTTATTTTTTTAATTCCATGACATGACAGGTTCTGTAACTATTTCATAGGGTCTGGGGAAAGTTCGAGTTTTGCCATGCATGGGATTTAAGACTTTCCTCATGAACTGATGTCCATGGTAAAAAGCTGGCTTACCTCTAGCATAACCAGATGAGCATTTTTCCTCTACTCTGGTGCTGTGTTCTTCAGTGACTTTAACTGGAAAATAAATGGGAAGGTGGGTCAAAAGCAGCATCCAGGATCAGAGTGTGGTGATGTTTTGAGGATACAGCCACTTTCATTTTTCACTGAAGGAAGGAAGTACCTTTACTATTCTTCAATAGGACAGTATCACTTCTGTAAGATTTTGTTCCTGATTTATATGTATTTAATCAAAAGTTTCTTGTTCTTTGGTTTGTTGTGTCACAGAATGAGTGTTTGTGGTACTTTTCGTATTTCCTAGTTTCAGAGTCGTGTTTCCCTCCCTTTGCTGCTGTTTCAATGTTCTGCTTCATTTTCTCCCTTAGCACTAGAAGCCTTCCATCTCTGACTTGGTGCTTTCCAGGTGCTGCCATTCTACTGCACCTCCCCAGCACAAAGGCTGCACCCCCAGCACTGCAGCTATGGCTTGAGCATTTGCTGCCAGTCTTCTGTGTCTGGCTTGACCTTCTTCCCCTGCAGTTATGGAAGCTTTACCACACAGAGAGAAGAGCTTTAGGCAGATTAATAAGTGAATAATAAAGCTTCCATCTTCAGCAAAGCTTTTTGGTTTAAGTCACAGTATAATGGAGTCACTCTTAGTTTTTATATACGATTTTGGGTTTTGCCTTCTCAAGTCAGGGCTGTACTGCTAAGAGGATGATTAGCTACTATCAAGTTAGACCCTCATGAGGAAAATCTTTAAACTGGCCACTGCCAAAAGAAACTCCTTTCCTTCCTCAACCCTACCATCCTTCACTCCTCCCACAGGTGACTTTGTGCCGAATCTGGAGCTCGTCTATGCCCATAATCAGCTATCCAGGAAGCTGAAGCAGCAGAAACACTTCCCCCTCACAGCGTGTTGCTCGCTTTGGTGGTGGCAGGTGAGAATGGATATAAAGCAGAGTGCCAAGTGCAGGAGCGAGCTGCATGTGGCACCCATTAGCCTGCCTGTATTATAAACTCTGCCCTCCCATCCATAACTGAACAAGTATCCTGTAGGAGAGTAGTCTGGATCTTCAGAGAATGTAAGTTAATTCAGCCTGAGGAATTAAAAAAAGATTGTTCACTTTTGTATGCTTTGACTCTGTTCAATCAGCATAATGTCCTGTTGGGGCTTATGCAACATGTGAGCTGTAAAGCAGCACCTCTGGGGTAGTTTCTTTAGCCTAACATGTAATTACTGACTGGCTACTTGTAGGTTATTTTTCCTTCAGTGGTTGCAGAGATGGCAGGTGTACAGCTGCTATATCACAGTTGGGTTATGTGGCCTAGTAACTATCTTTGCAAAGAATCAAGGTTTAGTAAGGCAATTGCTGTGTTTCTACATCTTTGTTTTAAAGTAGAGTCCTGCTGTGCATTTTTTTTAACATCTGGACTGAGAAGTTTACTACTTACCTCCAAAGAGAAATCTAGTGATGCAACATGTAGAGTGTGAACTAGATTTTTCAGGCAGTGGAAAACTACTCAAGTATGTGGTGTGACTCTAAGGGATGGTCCTGTGCTGGGCCAGGAGTTGTGACTCAATGATCCTCATGGGTCCCTTCCAACTCAGCATATTCTACGACTGTGATATTTCTTGCAGGGTAGAAGAAGGTGAATAAGAAAGAGATAAATAAGAGCACTCCATGGAAAGATTAGGTTGAAAATCACAATTTATCATTTTCCAGACAAAAGGTAAAATTATCTCATTTAAAGGCTGCACCAAACTCAACCACCTGCAGCTTTCCTGTATGACTTTGCCCGTATCTAGACTGAAGATGCTTAAAATTGTCATCATGCTGGTAACTCCTTCAGTGTATAAGGCAAATTTCCTCTTGTAAAGAGTGTTTAAATAGGAAACAAAACTGCAGTTCATGATTAAAGATGAAGCACCCTTTCTAGAGAGATAGTACCTTTTACTTACAAGCTGGTGAAATGGCTAAAGGCTGATAAGCTTTCAGGCCTTCAAACACTTTTCCTGGTGTGAAGTACAATGAGTTTCATGCAAGCTGATATGAGGGGACACAAGTATGGGGGAATAGCTTATCCATACAGGTAAGACATTTTAGCAACTAATTGCTGTCCAGAGAGGATCTGCCCTTTTCCCTCCTCTTGTTAGCACTGGCAATTGTCTGATTCCAAAACACAATGATTTATGGTGGAAAGCTAGTCTTGCAAAATAGTTTTCAACATTTTCAGAACCCTCACTGCTCTTAAAAATTAAATTTAAAGCTATGTAGAAAGCTACCCATCCTGTCCAGGAGACAGTTCCAACCAAAAAACTATTTCACTATGGGGTGATACAAGTGCTCCAGCAAGTGCCAGGAAAGGGTAGGCGTGGAGGAGGGAGCAAGCCCCTTGCAGCAGCAGTTGGCCATTGGGTCTGTTGGGCTGTAGCATTACTCTGTAGCCATGTGGTCACTGACTTTAATTATGACATTTCACTACGTTAAGCCAATAAGAAACCAAAGAAAGGAGAGAGAAGGAAAATAGCAAACAGATTTTAAGCAATTAAGTACACTAGAACAGCTGTGAAGGATGAGCACAAGTGAAACCTTGGGACTTGGTGGAAGTGGTGACAAGAATAAGTGACAAAAGTTGGATAGGGCAACCAAAAATAGGGACTATATCTCTGAAAAAAACGGCAAAAGGTGGCACATAAGAAAAACTGGAACATGCTAGAAAATATATTTCTGCCAAGGTCAAGATTCATGCAGTCCCTAGTAATAGCAGAATCATTTAGATTGGAAAAGACCTCTAAGACCATCAAGTCCAACCACTAACCCAGCACTGCCAAGCCCACCATTCAATCATGACCCTGAGCGCCACAGCCAACATGTCTGTTAAATACCTCCAAGGATGGTGACTCAACCACTTCCCGGGGCAGCCTGTTCCACTGTTTGACCACCCTTTTGGCAAAGAAATTTTTGCTAATATCCAATCTTCCCTGGAGCAACTTGAGCCCATTTCCTCTTGTCCTGGTGATTGTGAAGATTATTTGGAAGATAGGTTTTGCATTTGTTGTTTTAGCTGTTACCGCTCACTTTCTGTTTCTCTGTTCTTCCTTCATATGATGGTTGTTGCATATACCAGGCATTTCAGAAAAGCAGGAGATACCAGGCTCCAGAGCAAGAGTTTTATATCTAAGATTTTTTTTTTTTTTACTGTCAATACAAGTGACTATTCCACTGAATTCTCCTAGGTGGCTTTGTATCAATGCAACAAGAGAAAGTGTATAATTTGTTTACTTTTGGACTGAGGTTTGCCTGGGAACCCAAAGCTGTACATGTTGTAAACAGCTTTGGAATGAATTCTCTAGTGGCAAGCTGGAAAGAGCTGTGTTACATAATGGAATTGCATCTCTTCCCTCTGCAAAACTACAGAAGAAAATGGCTTAAGTAACATGGAACTATGAAATGCAGTTCCAGCTGAAGTTGGCTGCTGAACAGCTTATTCTGCTTCAGCTGTGGTGCCTCCTAAGTACTTAAATTGAATATAGAAAGCAAATAGATTACAAGAGTAAATGGCTCAAAAGCTTTGACTTTCCTTAGAGAATTTGTTTGTGATACAGGAAAGACAATGTTTAACTTGCTTATGAGTTTCAAGAGTTACAGTTCTCACCCACTTACTACTAAAGTTAGTGGTTGTACTTTTCGTAAGGTTGGTAAAATGCAATTTCTCACTCAAAATTTTAAAAAGTTAAATAATTCAATCAGATGCTCATTTTTTCTTGGCATTATCTCATTTTTGCTAGGTTCCCCAGAGGGTCCCAAGAAAAAGATTTAAAAAATGTACTATATTTCGCCTGTTTTAGTGCCCTCAGCTCTGATTGACTGTGTTCAGCTTGACTTTTTTTTTTTTT